>QUSE01000005.1:1244933-1379817 GCA_006508115.1 Apiospora malaysiana
CACCCCCCGCGTTGTGGGCCCCCCCCCCCCCCCCCCCCCCCCCTTCATGGGCTTGCAGTTTCTATCGACCCCTGCTGTATATTCACTCATATGATCGTTCAGATCATGCTAATTGTATGTTTTATCAGCCCACGTTATTGTCATATCTGCGGGCATGATACCAAATATTGTACATCTTGTTACGACCTTCACGAGATCTGGATGCTGCTCTCTGATAGCCAATGGTCCTCTCAGGTCAAGACCTACTACCGCGAGGAGTAGTAGATAATCAGTCTAACGAGACTATACTTGGCACAATTCCGCCAAGTGGCACTTGGTAGAGTACCGCAGTAATATATAGATAAATATCTAATGATTAGAGTTGTTGGGTATATCTTTTCCCCTACAGATGCCCAGAAACCATGGGTTGTAAGTAGGATCATCTGTTAGGTATATTTGCATATCGAAACTATGAAAGTTCACTAGTCGAGCATTGTTCAGAAACTACAGCCGTAGGCATTGGGACAAACAAGATACTCAGCAGGCTATGTATACCGGGCAAGGACAGCAAATTGAGTGGGTAGAAACAAGAACAAGAGCGAAAATCATGACCATTAAGGTACCATGCCAGGGCATAGAATACTTCTTCCAAAAGAAACGTGCAGTTATCGCTTTTGAAAGCATCATTCAGTAGATGACTTCTCTTAGATTTTTTCAACGGCGTTGGTGGAAGGATGACCAGGGGTCGATCCTATATAAGGGAGACGCAAACCTTGAATAAACCACAATCCGTCTGATCGTTCAGATGTCATGTCTTCCTGTTTTCGCCTTGTCTCTTACTAGCTTCATCTCAAGGGCGAGGGCACAAGGTTGACAGCGGCTACAACCTTGCACGCTTTGGACCACCACGGATATTATAGGCTTGTGACATCCATTCAAGGGTCTGTTCGCCACTTACTGCGATTTCAACTGTGACACGTCGAGGTATCATGTACCAACACTGGTGGACGTGTTGTTATTGATATCCGTCAACCGCCAAAATGATATACGGAAGCAGTTGCAGCTGGTCAGCCCAATATTCATATAATTCAGGTTTTTTCGGTCAAGAAACATGACACTATGATGGACATTCTTGTTTGCTTGTGTATGAGGGTATCTTTGCCAATCAAATAGGTACACACAAAAATCAATGACCTGAACGCCGTTCCATAACGCAGATAGACCTCAGAGCATACAGGCACGTATGGTAATAGGCTCAAAATAACCTTGGCTCAAACGCCCCCCAAAAACAGTTTGTGTGCCTTGCCTTCTATCCTTACTACTCCCTCTTTACAACATTGCAACACCGACTTTTCCGGTGTCGTGGCCGAATTTTGTGGAAGGTTGCTCTGTTTCTTCAAATTGTAGACTACACCCCATTAAGTAGATCCCTGGCGGGTTCGACAAGCGAAAGGAAATCCCCATAACGGAAGACGACGATTGTGCCAGTGTCACACTACTGGCGATGCCCAAAGATAGAAGGTCGTGCAAATGGCATGGGAGCGGTGGCAGGTCTGCCGTATTGACGACTTGAGGTCGAATAGAAGGTGGTACGATAGGAAGCCCACCTTAGATGCAGTGTTGCCGCCTCTTGCATTCTCAATGCGAGGGACCCAGAACCTCAAAGATGTCGCCGATATTGTGTATCGGCTCCTCGATAGGCTTGCCAAACGCCGACACCGACCTTTTGTTTCGGAGTGGCGAGGGCTCCAGCAGATCCATACCTGGAGAATCCGACTCAAAGATGGAGGAGGCGGGCGAGAAGCTTGTCTGTGAAGTGGCGGGCGAGTTGGTGGCCGAGGTATTTGAGGACTGAGGCATCGAGAGGCCCGAGAGATAGGCAACGAGAAGATCGCGAAGTTCAGGCGAGGCGGTGGGGGAAGGCAGCCCCCAGGGCCGGCTGATTCTCTTGTATCCGCGGTTCATTTTCTTATTGCTGTTAGGAGACGAAGTTGCTTGCTCTAGGGCCAGGGTGCGGTTCCTGGGTTCGGGCGCCGAAGACATGCGGTTGCTCTGCCTGCGGCGGAGCTCTGTTTGCTTTCTTGGGGATAACGAGGTAAGGAATTGGCGGGAAACGCGAGAAGCACGAGGCGAGACGGGGGGTGACGGGATGCGGAAAGTGGGTGACAGAGGACGCTCGAAGAAATCGATGCCCTGAGAGACAGCGATGTTGCTCGAGATGGTAGAATTGGCCTCTTGTAGTAAAGCCTCCATCTGGTTCTCGTCCAAGTCGGCCAGCAGCTCCAACATGCGGTCGACCGAGGGCCGGTTGCGGTGGTGAGACTTTACGGACATGCTGGGCGGTTTAGTGAGGTGAGACTTGATGATCCTGGAGGTTTGTTTGTTTGTTTGTCCCTATTCGGAGTATTGGGAAGGTGAAAAGGAAGCAAGTTGTCTTTGACCCGCTAGCCACGAGGTGGGCGGGATGGAAGGTGCATCAAATGCAATGTGTAGTCGGTGAAGTCGGTGTAGTGGGATGCAGCTGGAATGGAGTGACGAGGAGTGGTGGTGATTGATGATGATGTTACATCGGGAGATGAGGATGCGAACTTGACAAGCTTGGTACAGGACGGGACCACTTTGTAGAAGAAGAAGGAAAAAGGGGTGGATATGCCGTCAATTAGCCTGCTCGTAAACTGGAAGTGAAGATGGATGGCGTGGACGGGGGAGACTAACCTAGGCTGCTAGGGAGGAGGGTTCTTTGCCGACTTTATCAAATCAACTGATCAAACCGACTCAGACCCATTGGAAACCCCGAATTCCCCTGGTTCCTAGTTCTGGTTCAGTGATCTTGGCTAGGTTCAATATGATCAAACGCGTAGTTTTAGCATGAGGGAAGCTGGAGACAAGCCGGGTTTAGGCGTGCCAGCGTGCCAGGGTCCAATTCCCGCTAATGCAGGTACCGTTGCTTCGTTCGTTCGTCCCTTCAAGCACATGCAGTCAGTCGTACTTTTACAAGTAGTAGCAATCAGCCATCGCCCGTATCAGAAGTCCTGTAACCTTATGTTGTTCTGTTCCAAGTAAACATCCAGGCATCCAAGCCCCCCCTCTTCAAGTGGCTTCGCCTACTAGAGTGCTCAAGTGCTTACACCCTGATAGCGTTTTGTAAGCACAGTTGCTGCCGTCGCCAACACAATCTATTTTTGAGTCGCGCTGGCTGAGTCCCTTCCTCGACGCGTCAATCAGGCTAGACCGACAAATCCAGGCGTGTCCCTGCAGAAGCAGAATCAGAATCAGAATCAGAATTAGGAGCAGGAGCAGGAGCAGGCGCGTGTTGGATTCAATAGTCGCATGTCACGACTTTCATGTGTTGGCTGGCATGGATGGCATGCGACCCGGTGGTGTGTGGCTGACAATTTGTTTCACCTTGTGGCCTCCGCTACATTTCAACAGAGTTCAATCATTCCCGTCTAATTTTGTTTCAGATGCATTGATACTACTAGATTGTATTCATCAATCGCAGCTTTTCTTCCCTTCATTACTCCGTACTCCTGTCGCATCTGTTCAATCCCGAACCTGCCAACCCGGCAACCCAAGATTCTTCAGATTCTTGGGGCTATTATGCAGCTTGAGCCAAGCTCTGCGGTACTGACTTATTAGTTTGAGTGTGAACAAGATTTCCACGATTTCCGCCAGCCGGCCCTCTTATCCTCTAATGCTCCACGCCACTGTTCATGATTGATGTGCAATGCCGACTAAGTGGGGTGTTGGCGCATTATGCTGAGGGGCTGCTAATAACAGTCAATCCACTTGCGTCTGCACTATACGCATTTTGTACTATTGTCTCTATCATATGAGCCGCTGGCAGGCGGGGAACATGGTGCTCATCCTCTGCTGAGCGCCATCACGTCAGCATCCGCATCACGATTCAGAGGACTCAGAAACACGCTGGCAGTGGTCCAAGCTAGACCCGGGCTGGCAGCCACTGGGGTCGCGGCGCTCTTGGTCGCTGCCAGCTGTTGTATAAGGGAGTCGGTCAGCTGTACTGTACCAGGTGCAACCTACAACCAGGGTGGCTTCGTTCACGACCTCCGCACCAAGCAGCCAAGCAGTCGAATGCGTCTGAAGTAGTACACCCACAATACAGCGAAGGTATATCATACAAAGCAAAGCAAAGCACCAGGTCAGGCCAGGCCAGACCAGACCGGATTCTCGGTCCCATCTCGAAACCCCACTGACTGTTATGATGTTGTCATGACAGGAATTATGAAGACCGCAAAAAGGCATATACAACCCAACTCTGTCGGCCATGGCTTGGGCCCAGACCCTACCCGGACAGTAATCCTTTCTCATTGCGCATAGGGAAAACCTACTCCTGAGCGAGGGCTGCAGAAGGGTCGGCCCAGTAGCGCTCACCGGTTTATGGCTGACGTTCTGACGTTTGAACCTTAAGTCGCTTGCCATTCCCAGTTCGCGGCGAAGCGAATCTGGAGAGTGTACGAAGTATGCATCTTGGAGTCGAGCATTTTTCCTAGCGTCTATCGCTCTGACGGCCAGCTGAGGCTGTAAGCGACTGGTTGTGAATCATGGCGACTTACACAAACTACACTTCGGTGTCGAATCTCTCTGTCGGTTATTCGTGTCTCTTTTATGATGGCTGGTTAGTCTCTGTCTACAACGACTTGTAAGTAAAAGCCAGGCCGAAGGTCCCAGAACCCCGTCGTACGAGAAACCAAAGAGCCCATGGGTTTTGCGTTCCGGAATGCATTAGGGAATCCGAAAGGAGCCTTCGCGGACGTTTGGGGAAAGGGGTTAGTTATAAAGACTTCGGGCTATCTTTCTTTATCGAGTGGGCAACCGGCAGCCCTCCCGTCTCGCCCACTTTCTGACTTTCATCTCTGCACCTAATCGGGACCACAGCATACTCAACATACTTTCTCATGTCTTACTTCGTCGCCCCGAGCCACCTACCTCAAGGTTAGTGCCGCGTAATTCCTCCCGCCACGAGTAAGTGTTGGCACCCAATAGAGGCTAAAGAGGATCTTCGCGGCCACCCTTTACCCTTTACTCCTTACCAACGCGGATCCAAGTTAGTTCCCTCATCTCTTTGTCTTTGGGCTATATCGCGAATCTAGTACGTTAGCCAGTGTGCCTCTTTTTCTATACACATCCCACCAAGATCAAAGCTAGCCAGTCACTTGGCTTGGCCTGTACAAGGCTTGTTGGCTTGTACACACAAAGGGGACGTACAAGCTCCACTGCCACAGCTGCTCTTTCCGCTCCCGCTCTTCCCTATACAGGATCAACCACGAAAGAACAAGGGAGAGAAAAATAGAACGTAGGCTCCCGACAATACCGAAGAATTTCCATTTGGGATCACTCCCCTCGCGAATGGCTCCCGTATTATTCACCCATGCGCTCCTGGTGGAGATGTTAACGGGCCACCCATCGGGCAATCCCGATCCATTCCCAGCCTCGAGACCACCCGTTCCGCCGGCCGCACCCGCGAGCAATAATATGTTCATGCTGTGGCGCAGGCAGGCGACCTACTTGGACGACAGCGGCGATAAGGACGCCTTGGCCGCGGCTAACGAACGCGGTGCTTACGGCGGGGTGGATGGTGGCGGTGGCGAGTACTACGGCGGCGGCGGCAGCAACTACGGCGGGTCGTCCTTGAGCACGGGCGCCATCGTGGGCATGGTGCTTGGCTGCATCTTTTGCCTGATCCTTCTGATCTGGCTCTTCTGGTGCTGCGCGTCCCTGGGGGGCCGCCGCGGCCGCCGAAGTAGGTCGTGCGACAGCTGGGAGAGGGGGTATCGCCGCCGGCGGAGGCGGGACGGGTCGGTGTGTTCGTATGTGCGGTCGCGCCCTAGATACGAGAGGGGACGCACGCTGGTCGTCGAGAACAGCGTCTGCAGACCGGAGCCTGCTGTGTGCAACGGGGGCTGCCGGGGCTCCAAGTATTATTGAGCAAGGGTCAGCCAAGCGTTGGGAATGTTTCCCTCCCAATGGTGAGCTGCTGTATATCAGATACATATATCACTGGGATATACAAGGGTTGCGGCGTTCTCGGGGCACACATACTTTGAGACTAGGATGAGAAACAAGTTCCATTTTACATGCTCATCTATCATCTTAACTTAGGCGATTGCCTGTTGAATTTCATTGCTCCAGTTGTCTATAGCCAAGCTCCACTTCCTGAGAAACCAGCCCCTGGCCTCCCAGCTCTGCGGCTCCCACGGCTGGTATGATCGTCTGCCGCCGACCGTACACCGACCGCCCTCGTCATTTGCCGTCATATTCGCCACTCTCAACGCCCCGGAGACGTAGATGTCCTTTTTCAGCTCCAAGAGATTGAACTGGTGCGGCAGTGCCGCTGACAGCATGATCACACGGTCGCGAAATTGGGGGAACGGGATCAGATCCAGGCTCGCATGATGCGGGACCAGGATCTGCGCCAGCGTCGGGCGAAGGCTGGCTGGCACCACCGTGTCCAGTGCTGCGTCGTCGGCACCCTTGTTGGGTGGTGTGGTGCTGCTATCTATTATCGTTGTGGCTTTGTCCATACCGCGACGGTGCGCGTCGATACAGGTCAGAGCGTCGGCGACGAGCTGGCGCGGGTCGTCCTGAGCTGTCGCCGTCGCGCGGTAGAAGGGCGACAGGCAGGCGTAGGGGTTGGCGCAGTCCGCGAGCGCCGCTAGATTAAAGCCGAGTGCCAGCGCGTTGTGAAGGAGGGCCGAGAAGATGGCGGTTTGCGATAGGGGGCGCGCATTGGCGTAAGGGTCGGCGAAGAAGGAGGAGGAGGAAGAGGCGGCGGCGGCGGCGGCGGCGGAGAAGTGCCCCTGTTGCGGTGCGGATGAGGAAAGTGGTGATAATGACGACGATGAAGTCACGGAGACACCACCTCCTTTGTTACTGCTGCTATGCAGGGGATTGGTGATAATGGAGCAGCTGGCTGTAGCCGCGTCTGGTTCCCCCTGCTGTTGCTGCTCCCAGGTATATTCCGTACTGAAGAGAAAGGGACTGTCGTCGTATGTCATGGATGTAGCGTAAGCATCGCCGCTAAAGGGGTCACCCTGTAATACAGTAGTAGGGCCTGGGATAGAGCCCCCCTGGAAAGTTTCTCCGGACGATAAGTCTATCCCCAGAAAATCCACAGGGTGTTGAGCGAAAAAAAAGAGGTCGATGTCGCCAGAGTTATGGCCAACTTGCGTTTCTTCTTGATGTTGCTCTGGGACCGTATCAGCAGGCGATGGTAGACCGCCGCCGTCGTGGCCCCTTTTTTCTCGGCGAGAAACTAAAGGAGAGGCTGCAGCGGTGCGACTTCGACTCGCTATATACTTGTCATCCTTCGGTCGAAGTTTTACCAACGGTGCACCCTTTGTAGCGTCTCTCCGGCTTTGAGGCTTCACACATTCTCTAAGTTTTTTCTGCTTCTCTCCTTGAAGTGCAAAGTCAGGAAAAAGCGAAAGTCAGGCACATGAGCTAAGATTGAATGCGTGACGTACGGTATATCTTCTGGGCTACCCGATTCTGTTCCCTCCTTGCCTCTGTCAGGGCCCGCTTCTTTCCGCCCGCAGCGGGTTTTACCTCGGGGGTGCATCTTGTTACTGCATGAGACTCCATATCTGACTAAGTCCTGAATCTGTCAATGTTTGCCCGGTGTGTGGAGCAGAGGTTTGTGCTGAAGAAGGTAAGCCAATGACTAGAGACAGGCATATGATGGTTTCTTGAAGATAAGACGGCAGGTTGGGAGTCGGGACTGGGTAAGCCAGCGTGGCTAGCTTTAAGCCCGGCAGCCCGGCCTTAACCCCGGGAGCGTCTCTGGACTGGCTTACTCTGGCTTACGAGCCGCGAGCCAATCAGATTACACCATTTGCTCGGGGCAAAAGCTTCACGAGCATCACAGTAGCGAGGGGAGTAGCGAGACTGACAAATCGGAAAATGCCACAGGTTGGGTGCTTGATATAAAAGGTCCATGTCCAGAATGTGCTATTGATTCTCTCCAACTGAAACCATTCGACATCAAAGCAAACGACACTGCCACCAAACGTTCATAAGAGCCTGCCAAAACCTCCCGCACATATATTAGGACCCAACTACAATGTCTACCAGTAACCCCACCACCAAGATCATCGCCATTGTAGGCGCAACCGGGAACCAAGGCTCCTCAGTCGCCAAGACCTTCCTCACCCTGCGCCCGCACTGGCACGTCCGCGCCTTGACGCGTGATCCAACATCGCCGGCGTCGCGCGAACTCGCCGCGCAGGGTGCCGAGGTCGTGCAAGCCAGCCTCGAGGACCCGGTATCTCTCGAGGCCGCCTTTGCGGGCGCGCACGCCGTCTTTCTCAACACGGACTTCTGGGCCCCCTACCGGACGTCCCTGGCCGCGGGGAAGACCCAGAACGCCGCCAGTCGCGTCGGGTTCGAAACCGAGATGCGACACGCGCGCCACGTCGTTGGCGCCGTGGCGAAAACAGCGTCGGCATCGCTGGAGAGGCTGGTGTACAGCGCGCTGGCCCCGCTCCGGGAGGCCAGCGGTGGGAAATACACACACTCGTACCACTGGGACAGCAAGGCCGCGGCGGCGGCGTGGATAGCCTCTTCTGCGTCCGGTATCGCTGACAAGGCCTCGTACATCTACATCGGCGCGTACAGCACGAATCCGCTGGTGATACCGAAGAAGAATCCACAGGGGGAGTACGAGGTCGTCTTGCCCGCGGGGCGCGGGATGCGGATGCCTGTCCTCAACATCGAGGCATCGACCGGGCCCTTCGTGCGGTGCTTGATCGAGGACGAGCTAGCGAACACCAACCTGCTGGCCTACGACGAGTACCTCAACGTGGACGGGCTGATGCGGGTTTGGACCGAGGCCGTGGAGAGTAGTGCGGAAAACGACTCCTCTTCCTCCGCCTCCGAGAAGCCGCTGCCGCCTCGGTTTGTACAGATGGATCTGCACCAGATGAGCCGTACGACGGGGTTGCCCCTGGAGGTGCTCGAGGCGCCGCCCTTTGTTGAGGAGTTCGGGTACATGGGGGGTGTGAGCGGCGGCTTCGTTGAGCCCCACCAGCTGAGGAATAGGCCATACACGCGAGCCTTTGTCGACACTCTGAAGTCGCACGGCCAGGAGTATCTTCTGGGGGCCAAGCTGCCCACTGCAGCCACTATCTGAAGTATATATGCAGCTTCGTTTTTGGACGGGACGGGGGAAATGTCTGGGAGGCAATAAGTCCACCTTCTTTCATGCAGTCAAATGCTATGCGATTGATGTTGGCAAGACCTATGTCAGACACACTACTGATGAGTGAGCCTCCTAGACATCGGTAAACTACATACATACATTATGTAACATGAAGGCTTCCAATTGGATAAATGGACAGAGAAAGACTGCAGATGGCTACCAAAACCTGCTTGGTATAAGTCTCGTTGCTCATATCGCCTGTGAAATCTATTTTCGCCTTCGCCTCTAAAGCAGATACCCCCGAAAGCAAATTTTTGTTAAGACGATGATGACAACGTAATTCAAATCAATCGCAATATGCAATTTCCATCCCAAAGCTCATCTCAACTCCAACGTGCCAGGCATCTAGTCATGATGGTTTTCGTTACCCTCACACTGCTCGGAGTGTCCCTGCCCTTCCTGAGCCCGAGTTGTAGTCCGACACTTCTTGATCTCGCGACTGGTGCTCTCGGCGTTTCATTTGGGCAGGAGGAGGTCGGTTGCGAGGCGGCGATGACCTCATGCCATCCGCTGAAGCTTGCCTGGGCCCGGCGCTTGGGCGTTGCACCCGCAGCGGCGCAACGGTTCCCGGCATACCCTGAATAGGCGGCATGGGTGGCATATCGCCCCGTCCGTGTCGCATGGAAGGGGCTGCGGCCTTGCTTCTGGTGCGAACAAGCCCGCCGCCTCTGTTGTGCGACATTGCTGTCGCTGGATGAACATTGCCGCTTGGTGGCATGCCATCTTGACCTCGACGCATCAGACTTCGAGGCGGGACCTCGAGATGACTATTTGGGCCTCCCTTCGGATTGCCAACACTGATCAGGTCTACCAAGTGGTTCAAGCCCTCGGGGGCTTGAACACCACGACCTCCTTTTTTGGCCCACTGAGGTGGCTCATTGAAGGTGGGCTCCAAGTTGATCAGAGGTTTCTGAGGTGGCTGACGCTGGTTGATGGGGCTAGATTCCGGCGACCCGCGCCTGGACTTTGTGCCAGGAACTACCAATGGGTGAGGAACAGCATCATTGGGGCGCGTGCGGGGTTTGCCTTGCGGCGGAACTGGGAAAGTAGGAGTTGCATTGCCGTTGTATTGCGGAGCGAGGGCATTGCTGGGGAATTGCGAGCTTGGCTTCATGGAAGGGTGAAGTGCAAATCGAGGTGGTGCCGGACGCGATTTCGGCGGGGATCGTCCTTGAGACATAGACCCCTTGCGAGTGACTCCTGCGTAGATCTTTGGCTGCGGCTTAGCAGTAGGGGCTTCACGATGCTTCATGGTGTGCTCGACAGCAGACGGAAACCACGAAGGTGACTCGGGCGGTGATTCAGGGGTCTCGGGCCGCTTGTTCAGAAGCGAGGGTCCCTCAGTGAAGGGGCCCTGAGCCGAGTCTCTAATTGGCTCTAGAGCTTGTTCAGCGGCGGCGGCCGCCTTGCGCTCTTCATACCCGCTGGCTAACAAGCCACCGCCAGTGAAGGCTGCATCACTGGCGGGGGCGATGTCGTTGATAAGGACGCTGCCATCTGATTTCTGAACCTTGGAGTTTTTCCTGAGTGGCTGCTGCTTTGGTGTGGTAGGGGGGGCAGGGGCAGGTGCAGATGCGGGCAAAATCAAATCTGTCCCGAATTGTGAGAGGCGCTTGTCGAAGCGACCCATGTCGATCAGCGGCTCAAACTCACCAAGCCTGTACTGGCTCTCCTCCGAAGCTTCTGAAGGGCGCGTCTTTGACGAAGTTGCGCCAGGAGCGACCTTAGAGAGTGGCTTGGGCACCGCTGCGGGTAGTTGCGGTGGTTTCTCGTCGATTTTGGGAATCGTGATGGGCTTTGCTGCAGGCCTACGATCTACCAAATACCAGCTTCGCCACCCAAAGACAGTTCTGGCAAATCTGGACGCTAGTTCGGGGTCTTCAGTGCAGAAGTATTGCACGTAGTTATCAGTACTCATGAACATGGATGACTTATGCTGGCTCTTAATAGCGAAGCAGAACTTCTTAGGCGGCTTCAACTGTCGTCGAGTTTGGGCGGGTGTTGGTTTATAGATATCATAGTCGGACAGGTTGCAGAGTCTGACAGTATCTTTGTCGGCCCCGCTGGTCTCTGGCTTCTTGTGACATAGCATATGGCCGTTGTCGAGGAGAGTGATCCAGCGCTTGTTCCACTTCCCTGGACGATTCGAGTGCTGCATATGAAATCGGCCTCCCTGAGGCGGGTCCGCTGTATCTGGGACCGATTCCAGCTCAAGGTCGTGAGTATCGTCGGGAGAATCAGACTCTGCGACAATCAGGTGATTGTGGTTATCGCGGTCCCACGAGTTCATGATATCTCGAACATGCTCGAAGCGACGGATCTTGCGCTCCAAGCCGAGAGGGCCGTACGACTCCAGCACCACCATTTGCTCAGCTATTTGACCATGATCATAGGCTTTCATGGCCAGGCGGATGATATCTTCGGGGGTGCTCTCAGGGGTCACCGAGAAAGGAAATGTGTGCTGTCTGTAACGGACGGATACAATCTGTAAATGATGTTAGCACGTTAAACACTGGAGGGCTGTATGCTGGATCTTACGCGGTCCCCTGCGTTGACAGCAGACATAGGAGCGTCCATCTGAGGCACGATACCTTTGCCGCCAGGCTCAATACCCTTTGGGGGTTTGGGTAGTTCGGTGAAGGCATAGTTGTTGTCCATGGACCCAGAGCTGGACGAGGCTGGCGACATTGATGGCGATACCGTGTCTTTGCTTTTTCGGCCTTTCGTTAGGGCGACGAACTTCTCTAGGACAGGACTTCTGGGCTTGCTGGACCGTCTGGCAGGTTCGTGGCTATTGGCCAACTGGATCCGCAGCCGCTCCAGGTCTTTCTTCTTTTGTTCCTCGATCAAACGGTCAGTCAGGGCATCGTTGTGCGCCATGTCGCGGGCATGCCGGAGAGCATCCTCTCGCTGCTCCCGCATACGCTGGCTGCGGTCATCCCCGTCCGTCTTTGTCATGCGAGGATGGCGATCGCTTGCGACGGCGACGTCGTAACGATACTCGAAGTCGGTCATTTCGCTGTCTTGTTGGTTAAGGACAGGCTGTGCTTGCCGTGATTGATGTCGCGGGGGAGAGGACAAAGGGGCACGGGAGTCGTCGGCAGGCGCATCCTCCTCCTTTTCAGTGCGAATCTGATCCCGTCGACGAGAAGGCTTTAATGTGGTTGGTATAGAGGGTACAGGGGGGGTTGAAAGGGCCTTGTCCGTAATCTTTGGGGTAGCATCGTTGGCGTTGCCAGACACACTAGGCCGCCTGCGGTACCGAGACATGGATCTCGCAATAGACTTTCCGGATGAGGACTCAACATGACTTTGATTTTGTTGTGTTTCTGTGCGATCGGCAGCGCCACCGCTGGCGGCGCCCCCATCTGAGATGAGATGTTGCGCATTGGGGGGCAATGGCGCATTTGGAACGTTTCTCCCACGCTGACTTCTGTATCGAGAGAATTTAGGCTGTTCTACGCCGTTGGTTGGCTCCGAAGTAGCGGCGCCTTCATGTGGCGGCATGACCCAGAGGTGGTGGTCGACCCTACTCGACTCGACCCCAACTCGTGTATTTCGGCGCGCCTTAGACAATCTACCCGATCACTAGCAATGAAGCTCGCTATGATCTCCAACAGTGATTTTTTTTCTTTCTCTTTAGATCCCTATCCAAGCATCCAGAGGATGCTTCCAGCAAAATGTCCACCGGTTTCCAGGCTGGGTATACCCAAGGTTACCACGACATGCGCGACCTCGACGCAGCGCAGACGGCCCCAAAAATCCTGGAGGGCTGCGACGGGCAAGGAAACGGCGCGGGGACACAGACTGAGGGATGAGTGCGCTAAGCCCACCAAAAGTGGTTAACGTTCTCGTTCGGCTCCTACGTGAAATTTCGCTCTCGAGGGTCTCGGTCTGAAAGTCTTCACCGGGAGGTTATTTGGTGCCCATCACTTGTGCTTTTCGAGGCTGGATTGAGACATCACGGAAAAGCCCTCGTCCTATGCGCGTACCAGAGTTGACTTGGGCAGAGGTGCAGAGTTGGTAGGATGCAAGAGGGATGTGGAGGTTGGATGTCGTAAGTGAAGTGTATGGGCGAAGGGTCTCAGTCTCATGTAAACTTCAAGATATGGTTATGGTGGGAAACAAAGCAATGGGGGCGAGAAGGTTGAAATGGTAACAGCAGGGAAGACAAATGCATGTTTTGTATCAAAAGCATTTCGCTCTGGGCATGCTGAACGATACATGTAATAATAGCCACATGCATGACTAGGGTGGTTGGCATGAAGAGCAGAATCCAATCACAATCGTGGGCATCAGATGGCCAGAGGCAGGTACCATTCATGTACGTAAAGCCCACACGGAAAATAACATTACATGCGTATAAACTACATACTTACTGGGGGGGCCCAAGAGGAGGAGATGGGAGGGGTGAAGGCAGGGCCGCAAGAGGGGAGTAAACGAACGCAATTGGCATTTTGTTTTGCCAGTCGCATTTGGGGCTAGTCGCATGCATCAGCGACAAGCGACCAGCGGCATCTCCTCTCAAGTACGTGCGTGCACGCGCGTGTGTGTGTGCATAGTAAGTAACCTAGTACGTGCAATGCTCAGCAGTAACAAGACGGCACGAGCCACTACCTAGGCTAACCAGTGAAAGAAAAGAAATCCTAGCCTATACGAACCGTCCAGCCTGTCACACGATCATTTACCGCTTGGACACATTTTTGGAAGATGGGGGGCCAGGATGCCTGGGGCAAGGCCGCGAGGGGGTCATTAGCATTAGGGGTATGTAGTTGGAAGTGGTACGGTAAGTAAGGTTAGGAGGTAGGTTAGGGGGAAAAAAGCAACTGTGGGGGGGAGGACAACAGATGGATCAATTCCAGAACAACCACAGCACAGCTGGCAATGGATCGGAAGCGGCACCGTCAGACCCTCTGCCCAGCCCAACCCGCAGTCAACCCACGCCTCCATCTACCCTTTACGTGCTCGTAACCTACTTAGGTTACTACATACATGCTGTAACCTGTAAACTCCAATTGCAGCTGGATGCAATCTCTATCACCCATCAAATGGTTGGATTTGGATTTTACGCGGTTTCTTTCTGGCTGGCTGGCAGGCACACGCACGCATACACACACACAAAGTCGGTGTCTGCAATTTGCCGGAAACTCTGCCGGATTCCTATAAACTCTGTCTGTACATCAAGGCTAATCATATCGCCTCGATGTACTTGAAGCTGCCCAGGTAATATATTCTGCACCCTTCGTACATGAAGTACATGAAGTACATGTAGGGACTACGAGGTAGCACAAGTTCCCTACACAAGGGGATCGATCAAGCTGGATTTAAGGATGTTTGAGGACTTTAGCTCAAAAAGTAAGTCTGCTATCTGCATTCAATTAACTTCTAATAGGAAAGTCGACACCAAGTCTCGACACCAAGTCTAATGGGATGCCAGGCGGGATGCCAGGTAGCACCGCACCAGATTGAAGGCCTGTCATCCCCGGTTTTCCTGTAGATTACGATCCAAACCCAAGACAAACCCCTCGATTGACATTTCGAGCTGCAGTCGGGTTCGAGCCAGAATTCCTTTTCGCATATGAACAGGTCTTTCGTCATCTATTTGCCTTAGGTAAGCAAGCATGGCAGAATTATACTGCAAGGTTAGGTAGGAAGCCTCCTCCTCCTAGGGAATCACTACCCGAGATCCGGCCTCTGCCTGCGAAATCCCGTTCTGAGACCTATGCAGAGATGGCGGGCGACTCAAACATACATTGACGCGACGCGACGTGAGCTAGTTGAGTCATGGCTAGAAGACATCACTGGTGATGTCCATGTAGTTGTTGTGCTGTCTTGGCCAAAGTGAGTGCATATGCTGCAGGTCGGCGGCACTGCAACGAGACAGAACGTTCGACAGCCCAAACTTACGATCACCCAGCTAGACCAGCCGCACTGCATGTATACATGCAGGGAGAACAAATACGAGTTCACGTCTGAGAAAAACCAACTTATGAGCCCTGCGTGTCTAGCACTTGAGCAGGGGGGGGGAAGATTATGTTGCAAGAATTGATTTCCTACATACAGTCGCCAACAGATGCTTAAGACCTCTCTTTTGGGGGCTCTATGGTTTGGGAGGGGGGGTCCAGGAAACCTACCTTGCCTAACCTATCGGCCTATGCCAACAAAACACGGGGTCTACCTACATTTATTTGCTAACTGACTCGTAACTTATGGCGTTTCGACCAAGCACTTGGTCTCCCTTTTCAGTGAAAGGGGAGATATCTTTCTCGCCCTGGTCGACGGAGTAGGTGGATAAATATCACTGGATAAAGATTGCATAAGTTCACCAATGATTTCAGGGTGATGGTCTGTTCGCCGGCCGTTGGTGCGGCCCGTCTCGGCTTCAACCGTGTCGCGGGCGCACCAACCACCAAAGCCCAGCAGAGCTGCAGCTCGCCTGCCAAAGAGCTTGCATGTGTGCCACGCTTCATGTTCTAGTCAACTTGAGTCAACGATGCTGTTGACTGCCCATGCCGTGCCCCAATCGGCCAACCTCCTCGTCGCCCTCCTGTTCCCGATGAAACAAGTTCAAGATTAAGGATACCTAGAAGACAAAGATGCATACCTGTTCAATGAGCGATACAGCCTCTTCCTCTCAACGCGGTCAGGTGGCGAATGCGGCACGAGGTCAACGGTTCGGCGTGACTGTCGCACCCCGTACCATCGACGACTTGGCAGCTCTCGCGCGAATCTTCGAGGCTACCTTTGAAGCGACTGGCTACCCGGTTGAGGGACCGCCCGCTCTAGACTATGATTCCGCAGCACCTACATTAGTCGAGTACTTCTCAGGCACTCCGTCGCAAGAGCTCGGTGGTTTTGTAGCTGTCGGTGACGATGATGATGCGACGGAGACGACAGTAGAGCATAGGAGCAGCGACCGAATCGTCCCAACCTCCCTACCACAGAGAAAGATTCTCGGCCACGTTAGTCTCAGGCAGGTTGGTCACCAGTCCCTCGAGTCTAGGCTCTGGAACGCATTCACCGGGAGGTCCCCGGCAAGAACAACACCAGGCACCGGTGACTGCTTATGGGGAGTCTCCAGGCTGGCTATTGACCCAGCGATACAGAAGCGTGGAGTGGGTGGTCGCTTGATGGACTATGTCGAGAACGAGGCGCGAGGAGCTGGTAAGACACTCGTCTTAGGCGTCTTAGACAAAGATGTCGCGGCAATACAGATGTATGAGCGGCGCGGCTGGATACGAATCGGCCAAGAGGAAGGGTTTGCTGGGAGAGATGGAAGGTTATGGACAATGTATTACTATGGCTTGAGCAATGGCTCTCTTTCCTGAGGAGAATCTTAAATCCTTTGTAGGATTTTGGCGGAAGAGCAGGTATATGGATCTGTCAACGGTATAGGAAGACACAAAAGCTAGATAGAGAGCAAAACACACACACAGCAAACAATCAGATGCCACGCCTTTCACCGAATTCAAGGTGTAGGAGGCGCCAACTCTTCCTTCGTAGGCGACAAGGGCACAAAGACAGTCTGCGGATAGCCGTCGAACTGGGGAAGATCACACAAGCTGGAGACTTTACACATACCCACCTCAGCCTGCGCCAGCGCTGTCGAGAATGCATCTTGCTCCGCCTCTGTCATATGACCCCATTGTGTTTTAACAAGGTGCTGCTGATTGGGGAATTTATCGCCCCACTCGTCGTCTTCTGTGTTGGCATCGTCATCGCCGCTGTTTGCTGTTCCTTGTAGTCCTCTTTTGATACCTATCATCGCGTCGTACGCTTCGCCATCGCGCAGGACGAGCTTGCGACGCCGCAGCATCTTGACGAGACAGGCCTTCGACGTAACACCAAACCGGGCCTTTAGCTCGGAGGACGTCCAATCGCGGTACTCGTTCCAGAACAGGTTCCGCTCGAGGATCTCCTCCTTGGAGCGCCCGGCGAAGCTCTCGGTCCACTCTTTGTCTGCCCAGTCAAAGAACTCGCAGTAGTCGCGCATATCGTCTTCAACGTCTCTGGAGCCGAAAGCTGTCTCCCTGGAATCGCTTGGGCCGGAGTTGTGGCGCAAGAGGCGACTCTGACTCTGGTGCGGAGTGCGCTCCATGGGCTCCATGAAACCCCGGTCATTGGCGCCGTCCTCGACCTTGAGATACGCGCAGCCCTCCCAGCGTCCTGCCCGGCCCCATCTCTCTGGTTTCGTGGGGAACTCGAGGTGATTGCGCTCAGTGGACCGAAACAAGGACGGAGTCTTTCGGGTGTGTGGAATCGTGATATCCTCAAGCTCACTAGCTAATATGTCGTGTGAACTGTTGCTGTCAGCTAACCCCCGATATTTGTCCTCAGCTGTGCTTAGCTCATAAGTAGTTGGTTGATGTCCCCAACGTCTGCCCTCCTCGTTCCCCTTAGCTTGAAGCATGTAGTTGCCTCGATCGATAAATGAAACATCGAATGCCATTGCTGTATATTCTTGATGTTGACCGAGCCTTTTCACTGCGGGATTCTACCTGCAGTGGATGTTCTTGTGTCTTAGTTGGCTATCTACTCAAGCTTTCTGTTTGCGCTACGAGATCTGAGTATTACATCGCCTGAATCATATACATATTGCAATCCCATTGTCAGACGTCAGGAACAAGAGAGCCTTCGGCAGAGTATGGCGTGGCTTTCAATGCGAAGTTCATTGTAGCAATGGTCATGTCGACAAAGACTACATCAACTGCATGTCGCCGGGGGCTATTGTTTCATGTCAAAGATGCCCGCGAGCTGAAATTTAGAACCTTCTAAGGTTAGGCCAAAATGATCCCAAGAAACCTCTGCGGGTCGCGAGTTGCTGCTTGCACGGATGAATGTAGTGACATAGCGTTGGGAGAGATCATAGCCATTGTGTTTCAATATTGCCTTCGGCCGACCGGTTGTCGGTAGTCGACCCAGCAACTAGCATCAAGATTCGAGATACGGCTAAATAGAAGGAAAGATATTGAAGATGAGCCCCCTGGTGTTCAATGACTAGGGAGGGACAACCTGGGATATTGATTACACGTTCTTCAGAAGCCAGCCCCGTCGGAAGCTCAGCTCAGCTTCTCGGAACGAGCCGTGGACCCACCTCAGAGAAAGAAGACCGAAAACCGAGATTTGTCGTGGCCGACCCACCAGTCTCAGCGATATAGTTAATCATAGAGTCAACTTTTACATCGAATCAGATAAGTAATCAATCTGTTCAAACAGGCAAGATGGCCGAGCGGTCTAAGGCGCTCGACTCAAGCGGAAGCTTGACCATCATCAGATGGTAACAATTCGAGTCAGGAAACTGGCGGGGGTTCGAATCCCCCTCTTGTCAAAATTTTTGTTTTGACTGCACATGCTACCAACTACATCATATCCTTCTCTTTACCGGTACGTATAGACATGTCAGCATTTCCCCCTTTTGTGCCATCAAGATACCTGTATATACGGTGTGCTTTCAGCTTGTCATCGCAGTAGAGAATGTTATTCTTTTTAGTCCCTTTCCAACCCTGTTGTTGCCTGCTCTTTTTGATTGTCCTGTCAGTCTAGGACCGGCCAGCCCACTGAGCAGCTCCGCAGCCAGCTTGTGTCCCCCGCCTGCCCGCTTCCGCTCCGTTCCTAAATGGGAATCGTGGGCGGGCGCTCGCGCGAGAATCTGTCTAACCGCTTCACCCATCAAGCCGGCTAAACGACCCCTAACCCACCTGAGCCTCCAAGGAAAAATTACATAGCGTCAAGGGGAGCAAACTGAACCCCCTCAGCTGGACTGATGCCCAGCCGGGTGACGGGAAGCTTGACTATAAATTTTTCCATGCTTTTGTCGATCTGAAAAGGCGCAGCGGTACATTTTGCAAGGGTGCTTTGCAAGGGTGCCGGTATCTTAACCGGCACTGAACGGGGTGTTTACATGATACGTCCCTAATTTAATCATTTGCAGCTATTCCTATTCCTGGGGAAAACCCACCATACGCAGCTGGGCTGCTGCCAAGGCAGGGAGGTTGGCATGGCATGATCATTAGGAATTAGGAGTCGTTGTTCGACCTATAGTTGCAATATAAAGAGGCCCGTTTCCCGAGCTTCTCTTCATATACATGGTATTCTCAGGTCAATGCGAAGACAGCCGACATCATGCGCGTCTCCGGTATCCTTAACACTGCACTCTTTGCGCTTTGCGCCGCGGCGGCCACCGTGCCGACCCCCGTCGAGGTCCTCCGACGTCAGCACAATGCCGGCACCGTCATCACCAAGTGCGCTAAGCCGGGTGTCCTGGCTCTGGCCTTTGACGATGGGCCATATCAATGTACGGACCTCTCTCACTTAGTATTTGCATCTTGACATTGGTACTGACCATGTTGGCATACAGACACCTCCCAGCTTGTCGACACTCTGAATAATGCCGGTGCCAAGGCTACCTTCTTCTTTACTGGCACCCTTTACGGTAAGGGAGAATATATTTAACCTGGAGTTTCGAATGGAGCCTGATGGCGGCTTGACTAGGATGTATCTACAACCAGCGGGCTGCGGTTAAGAAGGCGTACGACAGCGGGCATCAGATTGCTTCGCATACATGGTAAGTTGTCCAGAGAAGCGCTCATCTCGCAACACAACGGCATCAGCCAGGCTAACATGTGTGCTTCTTCCAGGACGCACGCCAACCTGGCCAACCTCGGGACCTCGCAGATCCAGTCCGAGATGCAGAAGGTCGAGCAGGCCTTCGTTAACATCTTCGGCAAAAAGCCGGCCTACATGCGCCCTCCCAACCTGGCCACGAGCAGCAACATGCTGAACACCATGCGCTCCATGGGCTACAGCGTCATCACCAACGATATCGACTCGGGCGACTGGAACGGCCAGTCCCCTCAGCAGAGCCAGCAAAAGTTCCAGCAGGCCGGCGCCGGCGGCAACGGCCACATCCCCCTTATGCACGAGACTTACGCCTCCACTGTCAACACCCTGGTCCCTTGGCTCATCAACTGGGCCAAGACTAACAACCTCAAGCTGGTCACTGTCGGTAAGTAACACATACGATTGATTTTGCCCCGGCCCCTTATTTATCCAACCTCTTTTGAGGAAGCAGTTCATGACTAACTGGATGGGTTGAATAGCCGAGTGTTTGAACGACGCTGGTGGCATGTATCAGTCGGGAAGCTTCCCTGGAAACGGACAGAGCACCTGTTAAGGGTGCCACGTTGTTTCCCAGCCAATTTTGGTGAGCTCACGGGCAAATGATATATAATCTGCCGGAGCGCTGAACTTTACCAAGATGTTGAAGGAGCTTGGAAAAGGCGGGAATTTCCCGTAAGGGCGGAAGATCGATGGAATGGGGACCGCCCAGTCCGTAGTCCATCAACGCCTGACCCGCTTGAGTTGATTCACTCTTGTGAGAAGCTGGACCGAATCCTATCAGATCAAGCTCCGAAGACTGGTAGGCCAGACAAACTGGATATCCGACAAATCAAGCTGTATTGACTGTACCACATGCAATAACGATTGTGACCTCGAGTTTGAACCCGAGTCAGTGTACATATTTCACGCCCACACTGGGTCGAAATTACCCTTGGTCTCGCTCTTCGTCGCCAAATCAGATTGACTTCCTTGCGTATGATGGATGTGTATTGTATCAGGAGACTAGAGGCCCTCTTGTAGTTTTGATGAGGGGGGCATCGCGATACTGGTCGTAATGTGCATGGTTGGTGCGGTATATTCGATGGCAGCTCCGAACTACGCATAACATGGTTTGCCGGTATCACCGAGTGTCTATTCTGTTCATCATAGATTTAAATTTGTTCCGCTTACCATTTTCTACGAACACGTAAGTAGAGGGAAATAACACACGGATTGAATGCCCCCTACAAGTTTGGTGGAAATCATTGCCTGCTCTAATTGTCTGTTTCCATTAGTATCATCGTGTATGCCAGCCAAGACTGGAAAGAATGGGCGTATGTACCAAAACAAGCCCTCCCCCCTTGCTTTGGTCGGCTCAACCTAACGTGGTTCTATAATCCTTATACTTGAAGGCAAGAGGGTTCGACTCCTTCTGCGGGCACTTCTTTCTTCCAGGTTGTTTGGTTTCTCACGCGCTGTCACCCCTATCGTCATGTTTCATACGTTACACCAGCAAACACAAGAATACAAATGGCCTTGTCTTTTTATACAAGGTGATTATCTCAGGCAAATGGTTTCCACTAACCGGATTCTAGTGGCAAAATAATGTAAAAGTACACCCGAGGTTTTTTGGTATTGTGAGGAGGGCAACGTGATGCCAGTCTCACTCAGCCCTTGCACGAGTTTTGCGGCATCGGGGTCCGTAGGTCATTTATTCACCCCAGTAGCAGAGATGATCAACCTTGAGCGCCTGCAGCACATCGCATACATACGCACGTAGCATGCTGGTTCCGAAGAGGCACATGCACGACATGCACGACATGGCTTCTAAACAGAACGAAACCCAGGGTTACATGCCGCATGTGTACCATGTCCTGCTGACCTATCACGTATCATGCCGAAGGGGGATTGGCGACTCCCACAACCAACGTGCCCTGATTTAGGGGCGGGAGGAAGTGCCGTATGCCACGTTTCGGGTGCAACCAGACATCAGCCAAAGTAGTTGCTCAAGTCACGTCTGTTTTTTTTTTACTATATTTTTTTTTACCCTATGTGCATGACCATCGTGACATGTTGCCAGGCTGCCAGGGGGTGGTTCCTACTGCTGGTACCCGACAGTGCCAGAGTGCTTGAGTGACTACTGCAGCCTATTAATAGCACTAGGATAAATCGGCCTTTAGTGCGGGGCAGAAACCCGACACAACGGGTCATTGAAAGCAATCAAATGGATGACATGGTGCATCAAATGGTACGGAGTACCTCCCGTCTATTGATGCACCGGTATTGGGATGAGCATCAAGATCTGGGGGTATCTCAGGTGGTGATTAGATTGAAGAGAAAAGGAGGCCGTGTTGCATGGGTCATTGGCAATATACGTTATGACACTACTATATGGTAGCAATAATCGGCCATCGATACTAATAATTGTCAATTGTCCCTTGTCTCACCATATTGCTTCTGTCGATTGTGTCAGATCCGTCGGGGCATTATGATGGCCGGTATTGCAGGGGGTGGCGACGGAGGGCCAATAACACCCAAAAGTTGGGCGCTATCCATCCATCATCCAGCCATCCTTCCTGTCTACTCGGGCATGAAACCAGGCGGGTATTCATTCTCTGTGATCAGAGTTTGCGGTTCATGCAAGCCAATGCAAGCCAATGCAAGCCAATGCAAGCCAATGCAAGCCAACGGACAAACAAACAAGCAACCCGTTATTTCAAGTCGCAAGGCGGGCGGCAAGTGCCTGGGCGCCCGAGTGCCTTGCCTACCTACTTCTGCTTCTTACCTACATGTATGTTAAGCATGCTTGACCCCAACCCCCGTAGCGGCTTGTCACTCACTGCAAATCATGGGCCAAAGTCATGCATGCAACTTGAGGGATGGATGGGATGGATCACTGCGTCACCCACTCTGATCCACCATGCACCCAATACCCTACCTGGCCTGCTTAGTTTCATCCCACACTGAAGGATTGGAACCTGTATTGGACGGGCTTCAATGGGGGAAAAAAAAGGCACGACCCCTTTCCCAAGTCATCACTTGGTTGCGAGCTCGAGCTCGAGCTCGCATTAAGATTCTGACAACCAATAGAAGTTAGGACATCCACCAACGCCGGAAATTGGCAGCACCTGCTGGTTTCTAATCGAATACATGTATGTCTTCTGAACATCTAGACACCGAATGCCTGAGTGTAGGTAGGTCAGGCCGGTTACACACCTACATACCTACAAGGATGCATGAAGTACTTAGATTAGGTAGGTAGGTAGGGCTAGCTAAGCAAGTACTACGTCGTAGTGCAAGATCTGAAGTATGGATGATACATACCTGACCTACCAACCTACACGCCTAACCTCAATAACCTGTCGTACTTCAATATGTTGCGGTACCGCCCGTACCGTCCCTTACCCACCTGCACCTCTAAATCGCCCCCCTACAATGCTAAAATGACACCCTGTCTTGCCTCACCTCACTGGACTCCTGGACTGCCGGACTTCGATTGAAGAAAACCTGAGAACGCATGCCATAAGATAACATTACTTTACTTTACATTGTGATGTGTATGTATGTTGCAGTCGGTGGAGGCGCCAGCACATCCACTTGCTGAGTCTTGCTATTAGTCAGTAAAGAGTGGTGGTTTCCAGAGACTTTATATTTCCCAGCAGCCGTTACTGCTTCAAGTTCAATTTGATGTCCCATTCGACCCGCGACACCTTATTTTTGGCACACGTGCCTGACTCTACACAATTCATGTACACAATCCCATACATACTTCTTTTGCAGCCTGCTCATCGCCCATCGCCCATCGCTCGTAGGACAACATTGAACAACGTGATATTGTAACCAGGCTCGCCCAGGCTCCTTCAGCCTCGACAAACCTCGACCTCGCCTGACAAACTCACATACAACCTTCCGAAGTGCCCGCAACTCGAATCTCCATTCCTTCTCAAGCTCCCTTGTCTCCGCGGAATAGACTTCCGCACTGCAGACTGACTCGGGAGGTGCAAGAGCGGTTATGATCTCATCTCGCTTTCACCAAATCGACTAATAAGACTAATAATACGACTGGCGCCATCTCCTGCCACCACCGCACCCACCCGCACGCCTCCATTCTACATACTCTACTCAAAATTCCTCTACCTGTCCTCCTGGCTATACATTCCAACACGTCGACACAATTTCGCCAGGCTTACGGACAGGGCTGCCGTCTTTTCAGGCTCAACTCGAGTCTCTGTCGCCCGACTAGTATGCCCGACTTCTCTCAGCGCTTCCGGCGCTCCAAGAAGGGCGCCATGACACCAGCTGCTTCTCCGGTCGCCGCCCCCGCCTCTGCGCGCTCCTCGACCGACGGACGATCAACGACGCCCGCTCGCGATGCACCACCCACCCTCACAATCACCACCTCGACGACACCGCCGCGATCGAGCCACAGCAACCCAAGCGCATCCAGCTTTCATCCGCCCAAATCCCCCTTCCGCAACTTCAAGTTCCGCTCGTCACACAAGCGAGCGCGCTCCCCTGCGCCGGCATCGCTGGCCCAGCCCTCCTCACCTGCCATCGTGAGCCATGGCCCTGCCGGGGACCACGATCCGAAAGACCGTTCTGCCAGCCAAGGCGACGCCACTAAAGCGTCCAAGCAAGGGGGTGACGCAGGGGACGTGCAATATAGAATCCCCGCATTCTTGAATCTGTCTGAGCAGGATATTGTTTCCAAATATAGCGAGATCATCTGGATGGAGGGAGAGCGAACTATGCTGGGGGTTCAAGATCCTTTGACGCATTCCCAGTATGCGCCTTTGAGCCCGATGTATCGCAACCTAGACCGGTACGGCAATGTGCAGCCGTGGAACAGCAACCGAGTCAAACTTCAGGTGCCCGAAGGCGCCACAGACTACATCAATGCTTCGCCCATCGTCCTGGAGTCCCCCTTGAACCCCGAGGAGAGGCCGCCGCACCGGTATATTGCCATGCAAGGCCCCAAAGGCAACACTACGGAACACGCGTGGCGTATGGTGGCAGAACAGCTACAGAGCCCTGCGGTTATCGTTATGCTTACTGAAACCCACGAGAAGAATATGGAAAAATGCTTCCCATACTATCCTCGAGAAGTCGACGAGACGAAAGAGCTTGGCGAGACTGATGAGTTCGGCGACGGTTTCCGGGCCACTGTGAAATGTATGTCGGTGGAAGAAAAGGCCGAAGGTGCAATTGTAATGCGCCAACTATCATTCCATGTCGAGGGTCGGGATGAGGACATGGTGGTCTGGCATCTCCTGTATAAGAAATGGCCAGACTACGGTGTGCCCGCATTGGAGGACATCGAATCCTTCTTTGAGCTCATGCGCTTGTCGCGAGCCAAGAACGCCAGCCCAGACAACCCTCGCATTGTTCACTGCTCGGCAGGCGTCGGACGCAGTGGCACCTTTATCGCCCTGGAGCACCTGATGCGCGAGGTCGACTCGGGTGATTTGGAGAAGTATGATGAAAATAATGGCGGCGCGGATGCGCCAGACCTGGTCTTCGATACGGTCAACACTCTTCGGGAGCAGCGGAGAATGATGGTCCAGGCCGAGCCCCAATTCTTGTTCATCTACCAAGTCCTCCGGAAACAGTGGATGGAGAAGTACAATGTGGTCGAGGAAGACGACGAGCCGGCCTCTAAGCGATTGGAAGTTGCCCATGACCCTTTTATTGAGGACTAGATCCGTTCATGGACGCCGGAGAAATGTCTCGAGATATAAATACTCTATTCGCCACAAACCCGGTGGGAATCGAACTTTTGCGATCAAGGACCACCGGCGGATTATCCTGGTCTGTTTGCGATGTTCACTCCCTTGTATGGGTGTATACTTATTCGCTATCGGGCAGAAGCCCGAAATATTAGAACTGTAACTGGCACTTTATTTCCGCCAGCAGACAGGATGGTCATTTCACGGTCTCGGTATGAAATGAAGCAGGAGTTCTGCGATGGGAAAAGCAATGATCACGTTATCTGATTGGCATTTGCATTTGAGGATCGGAAAGGAAAACAATTCAGCATAGCGTGGCATGATAGGGGGTGTGCTTTATTAAGATATGCATATTTACGCAGGATGATGCTTTGGCGAATGCATCAAAAGAAGCGCGATTGTGGCATTGGTCGGCATAGCTGGGACTGGAAAATACGGTTCTCTTCATTTCTCTAATTTCTCCTTTGCGCGCACACACGCTTGGAGTGAGTAAGATAGCAAACAGACGGATCGTGGATGGATTGCATGCATTTGAGATACCCATTACGCAGCGCGGCTCGGCTCAGCTCGGCTCCCTCCCCCTTTTATAGAGACAGATCCGAGGGCCAGGAGACAGGATAATAGACATGTAGAGGACAATGGTGGCTCTACCGACCACTTGTACATATACCAAATCGAATTCACTCGCGACCCCACCACTGAAGCCATCGAGCAACTGGAGATGTGTTTCTGACTTGATCCTGTTTCCGTTGAGTATCTATGTACTATATAGGCGATCTGCAGACTGGACTGCTGGCTCACATGCGCATTGATACACATCCGATACCGCAAGAGGAGAAATTGCATATGTAAAGGTGCATCATGGAGAAGTCAAAGACTATTCGTCGTTCAGCCCATTGACAAATCACTGCAGCTATTGCGTCACGAAAATGATGGCGGGGTAGTACATACATTCAGTACAACCTTGTCGGCCATCCGCTTCCCTTCTGGACGGTATATTCTGTTCGAAGAGTTGAGATCAAAGTCTCTGGATATCTGGATAGCCTAATCACTTGCACGGGTATATGTACACATCTACCGAAAGGACTATGGCGAACCCCAAAGCCCAACCGGATCTCCAGAAACTTGGCGAGCGGCTCTTGACCCAAGGCCCCGTCAAGTCGCTGCGGACCCCGAAGCGTGTCCGAATCCAGTTCGGCAGCACCATCGTCGCCGATACCACCTCGGCGCTCTACGTGTGGGAACACGACTACTACCCCTTTTACTACGTACCTCTATCGGCATTCCGAGAGGGAGCACTTCACAAGCCAGAAGAAGCATCAACATCGTCCTCGTCTGCTTCCTTCTATACCACGAAGCTCACAGCCGGGTCGAGTACCACGGATCGGGTCCTGGTATTCGGCAACGACATCCCGCCCAATAGCGCGGGGCGCCTCCTTGCCGGCCTGGTGCGGGTCGAGTTCGCGGCGGCGCCCGGCGAGCTGGCATGGTTCGAGGAGGACGAGCGCATCTACGTGCATCCGCGCGATCCCTACAAGCGCATCGACATCCTGCCCTCGACGCGGCCCGTCCGCGTCTTCGTCGAGGGCCAGGTGGTGGCCAGCGCGCCGTCGAGCATGCACCTGTACGAGACGGGCTTGCCGGTGCGGTACTACCTGCCCGCCACGTCCGTCGCCGCGAACTTGGGCCTGCTGAGGGAGAGCGAGACGACGACGCAGTGTCCGTACAAAGGCGAGGCTAATTACTACTCGGTCGTTCTGCCACCGCCAGAGAAAGGAGGGGAGAAAGAGACAGTGATCAAAGATGTGGTTTGGTACTACAGAACGCCCACCCACGAGAGCGCGCGGGTCGCCGGGCTCCTGTGTTTCTACAACGAGAAGGTGGATATCGAGCTGGATGGGAAGCTGCTGGAGAGGCCCAAGTCCATTTTTTCCTGAAACCGGGGTGCATGTGCCTAACATGTATGTATGTACGTTTGTGCGTGTGGTGAACAGTGGCCCTTTAATTAGCCGTCATAGCAAAAGTTGAGATTTCTCACATTGCTTTATTTGTATGTAGGCACGTGTATGTGTAAGGGACACCATCTGCAAATAACCGCACGCACTGGGCTTGGACCGCGTGGACAGCCACATACACATATGTAGTTCAGCTGTACAACACAAGAGAGCACACTGCATTTCAGTCAGATAAGATGGAAGCCAGACCAGTGAAGCGACGAACACAAAGACGCAGTAAGCACGCCGTGAGAGCGATATAGGGAGGGACTGGACCCTGGGTATGTCAGATATTCTGACCCAGCATGAAAAAGCTCACCGCATCCGGGTAAATGTAAAGAACGACGTTCAAGAGCCACCCACACTCCCACTCACATACCCGGGGGGCAAATACCCTTCGCCCCGGTGCAGAGAGTGACGGCATAAATAAACCCCTTCGAGCAAATAGGACCGAACCTGATGTGTGGTTGCCTTCGTTGTTTGGTAGTTTAACCTTTGCCGGCCCGTCCGTCTGGACGTGGTATTTGATATGCGATGTACATTATGATAGATAAGCTAATTGAGATGAGGTTGTGTAACCGTGGTTCCTCGTGGCTAAATAGATTAATCAAATGACATCGTCGTTGCACACCACTGCCTCGTCCCTCCCGGAGGAGAGACACACGACGAGCACAGAAACTGGATGGGACGAACTGGTTCATTGTAGGCAGATCTATAGATTATGCGTTTCAAGTTTTGGCCTCCTCCCCCCGAGAGATTGGGATTGGCATTCGTTCTTTCACTCCTTCCGGACTAAGAAGTACGTACATGCCATACCATACTACTTACGCACGCTGCATGAGCGGAAGATGCGGACTTATATATCCGGTTGCCGTCTCAGACAGAGAGATCTGAGAGAGGAAGGCGTGTAGTCGGAAGTGTAGACTAACACTGTAACGCCAAGACGACCACTCCATAGGGTATCTGCTACTATGAGTCCTGACTCCGCTCGTAGGGACACGGGTGAATATGGGCTGGGGCTTTTCTTCTCCCCTTTCCCCTTTCTATCGCGAAAAGAACGCGTGTAGGGTTTTCCGAGCGAATTCGAGCCGGTCTGATAGGTAGACAGCTTACATTACCGTCCTACGCTAGGAGGGGCTACCTACAAGTAAGTCGGTAGTTCTGGTAGCCACCCCCCTTGGCTAGCGATGCGAGACTCCGCAACGGCGTCGGCGAGCTACTGGTTCGAGGGAAAGAGCTCCGAGACGGACCGCCTCTCCCTAGGAACGCAACGTCCCCAAGTGTCCGCCTGCACGGCATTACGGCTCGCTACACGTTGTCGGGAATTTGGTAGGTGAGTGGCGATGTATGATTACCGACGTGACATTCTATTCTGGGATGTACCTACCTATGCCAATCAAATGGGTTGTTGCTGGGTTGCATTCTTTGCCGCGTCCGGGCACGTGTTGGGTGCACCTGGCTGGGTTCGATGCCATTTACCTACTTTGGGTACTTAATGCAATCTATGCTGGCGGGCGATGCAAGTGTACATCTACGATATGTGCCTCTTGTGTATGCAGGCTTGTGTTGCGGGTGAGAAGGCATGTCGTTATCTGCACTTGAACAACAACTGTTCATCTGAAGTTGGGCTCATCTTGCTTTACCTCCGAGGTCCCCCCACTCAGCAGTCCGGCCATCCGAGGTAGGTAGGTATCTGGATTGACATTGACATTGACATTGACAGCAGCTTGACAGCTTCTGAAAACATTCTAGCCGGCTTCTGTGGACACTCTTACTCTTGTTCGTTCATGGATGGCTGTGGAGACGGCGACTTTCTCGGATTTGGTCAGTTCGTCTTAACAAAAAAAAAAAGTCATCCCCCCCAGCCCCCCTATCGACCGACCGGTTGGGATTCAAAGGTCGGTTCAAAAGCCACGCGATGGAAGGGCGCCAGCAGAAGCTAATAAATTGGAGTAAGGCCGGTGTCCCGATCAGCGCTGCATGTGATGGGACGGCTTTGGAAGACAGTGAATCGAGCAAGAGAGCATTCCCACTGCTTGTAGCTGAGCGTTCTGCGACTAGGGCTCTACGAACTAGTAGTAATTGTAGGCTATAGGTGCCTTAAGGACATTGCCTAATGTACCTGCTAACATCCATTGGATTGACGATGGCTCAATTATCCTGCCACGGACTGACAGGCCTGCTGTGCGTGCATGGGGAGCAGGGGAGGGGAGGATTGATTCAAGAAGCACGGCATTTGGTCGTGACATTCGGGCCCTGGATTGAGGAAGGAAAAGAAAAAAAAAGAGCAAAGCCGGAATGGGGATAGATGACGCTGCCTGACTGCCGCCATGTGCGCGCCATGAAGAAGTCAGAAGTGACAGCTCGACTGAGCATCATCGGAGACGGCTCAAATGCCCGTTGTCTTCCTGGTACGCATCACGCATGGCTCGTCTAATCTGGCGGCTTGCTGCTGAAAACTGGACTGCGAGCTGCCAGACTGCCAGACTGCCAGACTGCCAGACTACGTGTACCGATTCTTTTCAAGCTGCAGCTCCAATCCAATCCCTGTCTGGGCTTGGTTCCCACGAATCCCACCCCAGAGAACTGGCAGACTGGCGAGCGAGCTAAGATGTAAGTACATACGACTAGGTATACTCACTCGCCTGCTGCCTCTGCCTGCATGGCATAGCATGGCATGGCATTGCCGGGGCAGCTATCTAGACCTTACTACTTACGTACTAAGGTTCCGGGTACTGTACCTTTCTGTAAGTTCCAACTGGAGACCTAGACCTTTACCGCCGAACCGAGGGCCGGCCTTGCGAAACCGATGTCGCTTCGTCGCCCGCCCGCTCGCTCTGGCCCAATCCACACACATGCAGGATTGGTAGGTACGCCCAACCCACCCAAGAGAAGCGGAAATGAAGTGCTGGGTACCTGCCCCGAGGCTGCAACGACCACCTTGACGACTGACAATGGACTCCCTCTAGTAGTACAATTTCTCGTGGAAAATGCGCATGCGCATAATGCAACGCGAAGGTTACTGCGGTCTGGAGTTCTGAAGGGACTTAACCTACAGTACAAGTTCCAGTGGGCAGGGGAGACCGTGCATGATGCCGGCTAGCGGCAGATGCAGCCAAGCTCTGATATGGACTGATCACGAAGTTCCAGACACAGGCATGGTGGTTGTTCTCTTCGTCTCCTCACACGCCCATCCGCAAATACACTATCCAGGCGAGAATCGGCTAGCAGCATCGGCGAGGCTGTTGCTGACTTGTGGAGATACTCCTCGATTTGCACTTTGCACTTTGCCCTTCATCTTCTCAACGGGCATCGTTGTTTGATCGACTCCCGAGCTCGACGACGACTTCCATGGACTTCCTAGGGGGGTGTTTTGGGCAGTACGGAAAGCATTTTCATTTTGTAAATTTGCACATCACCGGTCAAGATCTGACTATAGGGGAACAAATCAAACAATTTCCTTTCGGTGCCATCGAGATCTCGTCAGCTTGGGACCTCCCCGGTTATTATATTAACCGCCTCCAACACGATTCGCTGTCTGATATGTTGGGTGTAGGGGTTGAAGCCGACTTGCGGAGCTGGGGGAACCTGGACGGATTCTCATCACCTGAAGCCATTCCGACATTTTCCCTCCCACCCACACTTCACCCATGACGACTAATCAGCTATACATGCTGGTGTGCTGTCTTGTTCGTGTACGAACGCCTCAGATGCACATATGCATATCATAGCCAGCATATATGCGTACTTGTGTATACTTGCGTTACCAGTTCCTGTGACGTATGAAGACCGGTTCATTTTCTCCTTCATTCGGCCCTGTTTTCGCGTGGCTCTTGCCTCGTCCTCCAAAGCCCGCCCCAACTCCGAACGTTTTGGATGCCCCTTCGGGGCAACATCCCACTTGTCGCGCAGTAATCTGCAGCGCGACTTCGACGGAGGTGGATTGATATGTAACACTCCGTATATGCGCACAAGTGCCGTCAGTCTTCATAGTCTAGTCTTGGGTATCATTCGTCTCTCCAATTGCGTATTAGTGATAGACGTAACTTTATATTTAGATATATCGTTCAATAGTACTGTACTAGTAGGAAGCCATGAGCAAAGCAAGTCATCATTCGCAAGTTCTAGATCTAGATGATTGATATATAGGCGACACCAATATACCCTAGTTCATCCCTATGTGATAACCGCTCTCTCTACTTGCACCTCCTACTACTACTACTACTACTACTACTACATATTCCCCTCTTACATTCTCGTCAATGCGTGGAATTGCGGCTCTGTTTGCATCGTGTCCCATGCCATTTCGACTGGATACTATCCATATACTATCTGGCACCCACCCGCCGCAGAGAGCCGGCGTGCTGACTGACAGAAACCTTAACCGAACGATTCAAACAGGCGACCTTGAAGTGCTCGAATCCTCTCAGATCGTCTGATTTCCCCTTATTAGTTTCTGGACCTTCACATGTCTTTCTTGCACAGCACAGGACCACACCATTCACGGCACGGCACCTAGTTACTAGAGATAGACAGACATACAGACAGATATATTGGGCCACCCAGACAGACCTGGACCACCGACTCCCAGTCCACCAACGAAACAGACTGGCAAAACTCTTTCCGCTGCCCGCTGACTCGATCGCTCTCAAAACAACACCTCTTCTCATCTCAAACCAAACGCCTAGTCCCAGACGTGTCTATTACGTACAACGACACCCACCGAAAAGACCCCTGGACCCGTTACGAGGTCCTACGGCGAGATTCTACTTGCAGGAAGTAGACCACCAAGAGGGGCGGGTGGGCCGTTCTAGCACCGCCATCGAGAAACCCAAGCGCCGAGTCGCCGGTACATCTTTTTGGGACTTCTGGGAGGGGAGGGGAAGATCGATTTTCGGGAGGGCTGGAAAGGTGATTGATTGTCAAATGGAACTTGTCTGATTGGAATATTGCCCCTCTCTGGCTCTCTCCGCCTGAGCGTCCCGTAGTGGTACACTTGCAGCTTGTAGCTTTGCTCACTGACACCAGATATCCGGGCACTTCTTTTTTGGCACCCAACCTAGGCCCGTCCGGTGTCAGTCCAAGCTGTCTAGTCGAGCCCCGGAGGCATTGCCGGAACTTAATTAAGAGTAGGCGCGGCGCTATTCCCTACAACGGCCAGAGGTCAAGTCCAGGGCAGATCCCAGGAGAAACATTTCTGGGACCAGACCAAGGATTCGAGCAATAATCCAAGGGACAAGAAAGAAAGAAAAAAACAAGCTAGTCTACAGTATTTGACTAAGTATTGTTGTTGTTTTTGTCCCTGCTGGAAACTGCTTTCTGCTTTTGGGTGTGGGGAGGAGCCCCAGAGAGAGCAAGGTACGAAAAGGAACGAGCTATTACCGACTAAAATCATCATATATCCCATTGCATTACATATTGACCTACGCTCACTCGCTCGCATCTTTTTGCTGCTCCTCCACCATTCCCATCCAACCCGACTCTGGTCTGTTTTTTCTATTTCGCGACTCTGACCGATCATCGACCTTCTTGTTCGGGAGGAGAAGGAGGAGGAAAGAGAGTGCGAGAAGGTGTATCAACGGCGCTATTCTTTTTTTCTTATTCTTCCTCTTTTTTTTTTTTTTTTTTTTTTTTTGGGTGTGATTTGATGTTGCTTTATTGTTTTTTTTTTTTTTTTTTTTTTTTTTTTTTTTTTTTTTTTTTTTTTTTTTTTTGGTTCTTCATTGCTATTGCTATCATTGCCTATTACCGGGACTGAGATACTCGGCATCCATCACCCACCCACACCATCCCTCTCAGCAGCATATACCGACTTACAACTTACACAACACCCTACATACGCTACTACGGCGATATTGGTCACATCGGGCGTATTTCTCGACCAACCCTACTCAACCCCAACCCAACCGGTGAAGGCGGTCTGCAGGCGGAGTAGTGAAGGATTACTAAGGGAACCGCGAACGACCAAGAAGCAAGTAAGATAGGCGGAATCTTACACGTCCATCCTCCAATCCAATCTTGGCTGCTGGTGCGCCGGAACGCAGGCGGTCACGACCATCGCAGACGACAAGAGAACAAGCACACGAAACAAGACGGGGAGGGCGCCGCCTCTTATTCTTACCTGCATCAATCACCTCGCCGACTTGTCGAATCCTCCCAATCGGAAACGGCGCGTGCAATTAGGCGGATAGGCGGCCTACAAGTAAGAAAAGCACTGCAACCACCACCAGCGAGGGTAGAGGGACAACCAAAAAAAAAAAGAGAGAGAAAGAACCAGTAGCAGACGTCATGGCTTCCATAGTAAGTAACCATGCTTGATTTTGCGAGCTTCTGATTTGTCTTGTCGCCCTCCCCCACGCAACGCTACATATCAGTGGTCTTCTCCCTTTTCACCGCCTCGGACAAGGAGCGCATCACGGCAATTGATTGATCGGTGTTCTGATATTCCCCCCACGCCACGTTGCGTCCCTGTCACTGCCACTGTCACCTCCAATCCCAAAGCCCCCCGGTCCTTTGGGTCAGCTTGGTCTTGGCCTGGGCCTGGTCTGCTCTCGTCGCCTGTACTCACTTCATTTTCTTTTGGGTGTCTCGAGCCAATCTGGCGGCACGGCGCGAGGCGTGTGCGCGCCGTCTCACCTACACCTGCTACTATGGCGCATTTTATTGCTTACCCCTACCAGGCCTACTATTGCTTACTCGGATATGAGGAAGTCGTAGCGACTGGGGGGCAACAGCAAGAGAAGAAAAAGAAGAAGAAGAAGAAGGAGACCAGAAAATGAATTGCCAGCTTTCCTTTTCCACCCTGAATCCGACCAGGCCCCCCTTCCTTTCCCTCCCCCCTGCGCGGATGACGTCCCGGGAGCTTGTCGCGTCTCAAACCCAGCATTTCCATATAACTCCTTCCTATTGCCGTTTGGTGTGTTGTTTGACACCAACGCACCGATCGTTGCCAGCATCCCTTTAATCGACCCAGTGGTCCGACTTGACCTAGAACCCAAAGAATGTTCCACGTTTGACAGGGCTCTTCTTCAGCACATTTATATGATCTGATCTATGCCCCCCCCCTCCCCTCCAACATGCCTGGATGCTTGAACTGCCCAAACACTTTCATCATTCCGTAGTTAATCGCCATGGTGGTCACACACCGACCGCCAACTTCCGACCCCTTACTAACATCACATATTCAGCTTTGCTTGGCGCATTACTGCGATTTGCATGGCCCGACGCCGTTGATGGTGACCGAAGGACTCCCGGTTCCATGCTCCCATTGCTACGATGACCGCCTGGACCAGGATCGCCCGCAGACTAGCGCGGCCGCGGCACCGCAGCCCAACGTGACCGAAGCCATGCGCCAAATGAATTTGACGACATCTCGAAGTCCTAGCTTACCGTCGTCGGAACAAGATGCGCATGTTCAGCGCGCAGCTGTAAGGCGCACATCGAAGCTGTCTACCCACAAACAAGCCGCCCCGGCAAATTCCGCAATGGAAACACCGCCGCAAAGTCCGCGAAAGGCACCTGAGCCGCCCTCACATGACGCGCACTCAAGAACCGACCCGAACTTCCGGCGCACTTACGACCCCGATGTAACCAAAAATGCAAGTCCTTGCCAGAACTGCGCGCTCACGCTCCCGAAGCTCCAAGACAGCAATGGCAGTCGCGAACAAGATAAAAAGGCCAACGCTCAAGCCGAGCTGCGCGATCCGACTCTACGTACTCGGGCGCCATACGCCCGTGTTTACGGTGGTTCAAGCAGGGATACGAGCCCGCCCAACTCGAACCCTCAATCATCATGTGCATCAGATGACGAAGATGTCGAGGTCTCCCCGACGGACCCGACTTCGCGCCCTCCCACAGCCTTCCGCCGCCCTGTGACCTCGGCCTCACAGTCGAGCGTTTCTTCCAAGTCGAGCCTCCAGTCACACACACATTATCTCGACTACACAAGTACTCACGAGCCTCAGATAGCCAATACGTACTCGATCGTGAGGGCCTCATGTTTGCGCACGCTCTCCTTTGAGACCCTGCCTCGTAGGCCCGAGCATGCATCCAACTACTCCGCCTCCATGAGCAATCCGGCCGTCAACGCCACGCCCGCCGCACCACACTCCTCTTTCGCCTCATCGTCTACCACACTGGCTCATCACAATGCGCCGGCATCGCAATCGTCCGGCGGCCCGATCTTTTTTGGTGATCCGCTTGCAGGCTACACTACTGCCTTCATTTTTCGCATACCTGACCGTCATGCGCGAGGTAGGCGGCGAGTGTACGCATTCTTGGCCTTGTCCACACATCGCGAGCGCGTCGCCATGAAGGCTTTCAACTTCCTCGCGGTCAAATTTCAGGAGCTCGCAGACTGGATCGTGAGACTTGCTGAAGTGGAAGCCGAGCGCGAGCGCGAACGCGAGGAGGAGAACTCGCCCATTACAAGTCTTCAATCCCAATATGCCAATGGGGGATATGGCAGCGGTAGGGGCGGCGGTGGCGGCGGCGATGCGCCCGGCCCCCGTGACAGTGGCATTGGGCTCGGCGGAGGGTCCTTCGATCGTGAGAAGCCGGACCGGGATAACGGGAGCAGTTTTTTGTCTGGCGGTAGTCGGAGTGGCTTTATTCAGCGCATGGGCAGCATGGGCGGTTCGATGGGGCCCGGTGGCTTCGCTCCCAAGGCGCGCGGCTTAGCGGAGCTGGTGGGGATGCCGGATTTCTTCATCGAGTTGCACGCCAAGTTTGTGAAGCTCTTGCTGGAACTGTCTGTCGTGATGGGTTCTTAAATTCACACCCCGTTGGGGATTCGAATTGTCTGCAATGAGCAGGTGGACCGGCAAGCATGATCCGAGAAGTGTTAGAAAAAGACGGTGGAGGATATACCCGAAATTTGCTGGCGTTTGAGAAGCGCCGAAGATACCCAGGTGTGCGGATGAGCGAAGAGGGGAAAACACCCCCATTCAAAATATCAGTGGTTACATGGACTCGGGACTCTGAAAAGTAAAGTTGGTGGACGGAGCTGTGATCAGCCTGGCTTGTTGAAAATTGTACTATAATCCTGGTTTGGTTTGTGTGTGCGTAGGTGTGTTATGGCCAGCCCAAGGCCTTTGCGATGGCGTTACTAGAGGGAATGGTTGACATGTAATAAAGAAGATCGAGGGCGACAATTGATGGATCAGCGGAAAGATACTGGGCAGCATATAAACATACGGTTGGCGACGGGCATAAAGAAGAAGGCATGTAAGGAATGGAAATGGGAACAAACCGGACACTTGTTAGAGTGTTTCCATCCGCTCTGGCTCTCAGAGGGGACAGGTGTGATATCACCACTGGCCTCGCGGCTGCTTTAGGGACAAACAGAGCGACGAGGCAGAGGAGGCGGCACAGGGATGGAGATACCACAGTGAAGAGAATCACAGGCCTCTGGTAATTGGGCTTCTTCGAACTTCCTCATGATGCCAACGTTGCTGGCGAAGCGGGATGAGGTGTATTGAGCTACCCTTTTCCCTCTTGGGCTGTCTGTCCTTGTATAATAGAACCATCGAATAAGAATAAGAAGAAGAGATCAGGGCGCGATAGAAATAAGTTTGCTCATCAGGTATGGCCGTGGACAAGAGGAGTAGTGATGTTAAGTTCTCGTTTCGGTTGTGTCGCTCCAGTGCCTACTTACTTTCAGCCCATCCCTTCATGCCATGTTGCGATGTGGAAGAGAGGAAAGAGTAGGAAAGAAGGGCGAGCAGGGAAATGGGAATACACCTGGTGATATTGGTATGTGGAACAGGATTGTGGAAAAAGGAAATAAGCTAATAATACCAAAACATGACGATAATTCAAAAGATATATGTAAGTTACATGTAACTGATCAACCCGATGTGCTTCGTTTGCTGCTAAACGAATCCACGTACGGAGCATTCCCCCACCGGTATGACTAAACGAAACGGGGATTTTGGCTTGCGTGATGAGATGGCGTGCCTGGTGACCTTGAGGGACCCTAATGAGTAAATCGATCACCGACTGACCGACTGGCTGATGGGAATAAAAACACATATGGCAAGACTGATGATGGATGACGTGCTTTGACGTGCTCCATTGGCGAAAAGGCTAATCGCCAGTCTTTACCTCACTTTGGGCCAAGCATAGTGTGTAGTAGTAGATAGGTAAAGGAGGTAAGCAAGGAGACTTTCATGGGGGTTTCAAAGCATCAAGACCTCGCATCTTCTAAATGGGTACGGGGGCAGATAGGTGACCTTTATTATCTACGGTATTGTTCCTCCTATATAGAGCTGGCTGGGTGTGTTCGTGAGAGCAAGCGGGTTGCTGTGCACCGATCTCGGCGCATGGGTCAAACACTGGGTGCCACTCTGCAGACTCAAGACCCGTGGGTACGGACTGATCCAGGGGGTCTCATCATGCCGTCGAGGGTGGGGATAGTAAGAATAGAGCTCTAGGATCGGCGAGGGTTGATACTGTGGTGGCTCTCTTCGTGTTTGTTATGAAAGTATGCATAGTGCTGTTGGTGTCGGATTGGTGCATCGAAAATGTCATTGTCGGCATAAAAAGTGCGTGTCACGGGAAGCAAGTATAAGGAAACACAGGTTCGGAAAGCAAGGCATTCGTCTCATGAATTGGTAGATATTGTACAGTGTACAGCTTTTTGGTAAAGCACCGGGCAACCCTCAGTTGTTGGCCGTGTATACTGGTGCTTGTTACTACTCTATGACTCCAGTTCGCATCCAAACACCAACTCCATGAGAGCTTGCCCACCTCCTTGTGAGCTCTTTGGTGGAAGAAAGACCCCAGCCCATATCCCCGAAACAGACAGACAGATACGCTCCAGCCTTATTTGTAGAAATCGAACTTGTTCTCGTCACTCGTGCTCTTGACCTGGCTCGAGTAGGCGTCCTCCAAGTCGACTTGAATAATGTTGTACCGGTTCTTGCGTACTGCGCGCAGGCCGGCCTCCTGCATGATGGCAGCGATCACGGCACCACTGAGCGGGTCGTTGCGGGTGATTAAGCTGTCGAGGTCCACCTCAGGCGCCAGGCTCATCTTGCTGGCGATAGTTGAGAAAATCAACCGCCTCTCTCTCCGATCGCGCAGGCTAGGGAACTCGATCTTTCGGTCCAGACGACCGGGTCGCAACAGGGCGGGGTCCAGGGTATCGGCACGGTTGGTGGCCATAATAACCTTGACATTGGAGGTTTGGTCGAAACCATCCATCTGGTTAAGCAACTCCAGGAGGATACGCTGGACCTCTCGATCGGCCCCGGTTTGAGCATCGAATCGCTTTGTGGCGATGGCATCAATCTCGTCGATGAAGATAATAGCAGGCGAGTTCTCGCGGGCCATGCGGAAGACGTCACGCACCATGCGGGGACCCTCACCAAGGTATTTCTGGACGAACTCGGAACCAACGACGCGAATGAAGTTGGCTGTGGTCGAGTTGGCGACGGCCTTGACCAACATGGTCTTGCCGGTTCCGGGGGGTCCATAAAGAAGCACACCGCGAGGAGGATCGATACCGATCTGTTTGTAAAGGTCGAAGTGAGTAAGGGGCAGCTCGACGGCCTCACGGATCTCCTGCTTCTGCATGTCCAAACCACCGACATCTGCGTACGTCACATCAGGCTTCTCGTCAGCGCCCAGCATGGCGATGGAAGAATCGGCCTCCGGGGGCAGGATATCGACGAGGGCGTTTGAGTGGCGGTGAAGGGCCACGGATGATGAAGGCTTCAGCTTCTCGCGGTCCAGCGTTGACAGGATGCGCACCACGTAGTTAGATCCGGTGCTGGATTGCACGATACCAGTGCTGTTTGCCGAGGTCAGTATGTTATACATGTGGCGGCAGTATGCACCGTGCGGAGCTTTGGGCGGCGACGTACCTTTGGTCGATAGCCTCCATGAACTGCCCGATAACCAGCGGCACACTCTGGATGCGTTTGATTTCCTCCTGGGCGCGGACGAGCTCCCGCTTCAAGCTGCGCTGCTCATCCTTGATGTACTCCTCCTGCAGCTGGATGTACTCCAGATGCCGTTGCAGTTTCTTCAGTGTGCCGTATTCGTCATCTCCTTGTGATGACAAGCCCTCGATATTCTCAACATTGGGGATTGTGGAAGGGGTGGGCTTGTTGTGAGGTGCCACGGTGTTGGCCGGGTTTTCCACGGCGACGTCGCCCATCTTGGCTGATTATTGATTGACTCGACCGTAAAACGATTACAGAAAGGGTCGGTGTTGATTAAGGTCGAGATCGGAATTGGGTCGCCTTCGAATTCCAGTTGGGGGAAGGGATCGCGGTCGTCGTCGGGGTAGAATGCAGACGGATGAGAATGCTGATGTTCGATGATGAGGTAACGTTGAAGTGGATGGCAATTGCCTGGGCCCGACCTCTGGGAGCTTAGGGAAGCTTGTGGACACAAACGCGCCAGCCTTTCAGCCTGGTCTTGGCATTGGTGGTGCAAGTGGCCAGTGCTTGAAGTACAATTTGTTATGCAGTTGTTGTGCATCTTCCTTTTTGAATACAGTGTTTTAATGCATGCGTATACATGTGCATAGCTTATTACATTGTTTCAAACGCAAATAGATCATTAAGCATACGTCGTCGTTTATTAGGTAATAAGGTAGTCGGCCTGCAACACTAGCTTCGATGATGCTCGACTGTTTCGCCGTTTCGCTGTTTCACTGTGTGCAGCATCACCGAGCTACGGTACAATCTCAATAAATTGCGAGCGAGTTGGGACATAGCCTGGCAGCCTGGTACCGGCAGCTGAGGCAAGTGCAGGCTGGCAGTAGGGTATCGGGATCTCTCGATATCGCATCGCATCGAGTCCTTGCGAGACATCCTTTATCCTTGCCGAACAGCGAAAATGATTGGCTGACGATGCTCCAAGGAGCCAGGGCGAGAGGTGTTGGTCAATTTGAGGCTTGAGCTGGTTAGCTGGTTAGCTGGCTGGATGGCGTGTTTGTAGTGGTATACCGTCGTAGTGAAGTACGGAAAGGGCTCCGTTATCGCCCGACTGGTATGAGAGACCCCCAAATGCTCCACTACTAGGCAAGTCTGATGCATTACCCGCAACAGTAACTCTGTGGGGTCACCACCAACCATGTACTGCAGTAGTTGAGCTCCCGATCATCCATCCACACCCTGACACCTGCTCTTATTAACTTGATTAACCTCCACGTAGGTCTGGCCTGGTCCGGTATTGACTGATCTTATGACTGCAGTTTGGCCGGCTGAGCTGGAAGTGGTGTATGTACATGTAGCCTGAACAAAGCAGGTACTCCGTAGGGAGGCTGGTATTGTAAATAGGTACATACCGTATATACATGTATCTATCTGAGGTCCTATCTAAATATAAGCCGTAAGCCTCTATCTGCGCTCTGCGCTCTGCGCTCTCTGTCTGCCTAGTGATAAGCTTGAACTCGAGAGATATGCATCGTCTCTCTGCCTAACCACCTCAACCTCCACAGCGGAAATCCAGCCTGTAGCAAGCTGCATACGACACAGCATTCCACATCGTTTTCAGCCACGGGGTGCGGGTGTGTCACACAAGCGACCTCGCACCTCAGTGAACTCGAACCGCGCCAACCTACATGCGGGCCAACGGACAAATGAGCTTGTGAGTTCACTGCTGAGTTCACCCATCCCCCCAACCCAATACCCAATGTCCAATACCCAGTAGTTAGTGAGGGCCAGAAGGTTAAGCGTGGTTAAGGCGACCCCTGGTGCTTCTGGTGCTTCTGGTGCCTGTTTGATGCCCATACAGTATCTCGGCCACAGTCATGTACGGTACCGCGGCCCATTTGATTCGACGCTGCCATCTGGCTGCCATTTGACTCATGCAGATGTTCAAGTGACACCCGACCGTTGATCATCTTGCCCATTCCTTCTTCTGAGGTATCCTATCCTATCTATCCCGACCCAACTACAGCTATCCAACCTTACCTTCCACCTCCTCAAGATCATCTTGACAGTCCCAGCAACCAATCTAATGGTAGGGGTTTCGAGCCTCCCGAATTTCGTCTGTGTAGAGCTGCCTGTGGTCTAGGTCCTTGTTACTATATTTCCCATCCAATTCACCGCCTCCCCCGCCTCTTCCTTCCGGCGTCCGTCCATCTCCAGTGTGTCCATTTGCATTCGTCGTCTTATCAGCAACCAGCCCACTTGAACTTGACTCTTTGCACGTCGTTCGCGGACCATCATTATACTACTACCACCTACCACCATTGCTGCAAACAACCGCTTCAAACAGCGCAAGCCTGCAAGTCCGCCCATCATGTCGTCGTCAATCGCTATTCCTGCTCCGCGCGGGGTTTCGGGGTTCGAGCAGAGTCGCAAGCCCACAAGCTCGTCATCGGCGTCGTCCTACGCCAGCTCGTCCCCGCAGACGCCTGGGTCCAGCAAGGCCTCATCGCCTTCGCAGTCTTCGGATAAGCCCAAGATCGTGCACCAGCGACGCCAAAGTCTTCTCAGTATGTCATCCTGCAGTTCTATTTTATCTCTGTGTCTTTTTGGGAGGCTGTTCCTAACTAATGGGCGATGCAGGCACCGCCTTTTGCCAGGACGAGTGTACCGTCATCAACATCGGCGACCCGGATGGTCCCCCCAGATTGGTACGTCAACACCCTGCCCCACCTGAGAATGGGGCCCATTTCGGAGTCCAAGTCGCATCGTACTAACCAGCCATACTGCATATTCGCAGATCTCGTACCTGTCGTCGAGCCAAGGGTTTGCATGGAACCCCGAGATCTTCCTCCCTTCGTACGTCGACTGCGACTACACCCCGTTAGAAAACCGACGAGAGCCGGTGCACGAGATCCGCTTGAGCGACGAGGAAGTCCGAAATATGCTCCCGCACTGAGCCCCGCCGGAGGACTACGCCATGGGAGGGGGGAGATGTGTCTGTCTATCTGGCTTTGGAGCCCTGATTTGCGCTGCTAGACTGCATTTCTCGCAAGACCCGATCTTTCCACGATAAAGGCTCTCTCTTGGCTTTGGCGTTTTTGGTTGCGCTCACTTCCCTCGACACTCCTGGATGAGTTCCGAACGACGACTACGCAGGCAACTTGATTTCGACTGATTCGTGGCGTACATCATGGAACCTGGGGGCTACTGTAGTCGCCTTTTGATTTGGAGAAGGCGTATGATTTGGCAAAGGGCAGGACATGACAAGGGGGCGGCGTCCGGTGTTTTTTTTTACCATTACATACCTCGGAAAGGTTTATATGTGTTATTCAACTGCTGTTCTACTCTACTTCTTGTTCTTCTATTTGGAGCCCTGGACAAGTGGTCCAGGGGAGTTTTCCGCAGGGCTTGTGTCCAAGAGAGGACTCCTGGCACGGCTGGAACTGTTACATAGGGTTAATACCAACCGATTCTGTTTGACATGCTGCTATCGATTACGGGTTTCGCGCATGTTGCGTACTCGCCATCTGGGCCTCGGTGATATATGTCCACATTCAGGGCTGGATTTGGCCCAACACTTGGTCATGTTGCTACTCTATCATCGATTGCGCCCAAATCCGGCGTGGCATCCGAATCAACCGACTAATGAGACATCTGAGCACAAAATGGCCTGGTTGCTCCATTTCTCGGGCAAATTTGCACAAAGACAGGCACCACGTGGCCGAGCGAGCTTTAGCAGCGCCCATCATCACATGTTGAGTTTTAGACGGTAGATGTAGAGCAGCATGTTGCGACATGGATGACTGACTATGTACGTACTTGATGGATGTATAATCTCCGACCGGGTTTTCCGGGAGGTCCTTCAAATTGCGATAGTATTCATTACTGAGAAGTAAGTGGTAGTTAAAACTGGTTCGCGGTACGTTTTGGCGAGAGAGCTGTGTTCGCCCAATCTAATATTGAAGCATTGACGAACGGACTGGTTGGTCTAAACAGAGCACCGTTTCTTACGCACAGTACGCATATGCGTGCCTGTGTGCCTTGCCCTTGGAACATAACGTTCAGCCCAACCCGGGCGTTGTATGTATGGATGCTGCCCCGCGGTTGGATACACGCAGACAACGCACTCCGCAGGCTGCATACCTACTGATGCATCCGCAGCATTGTCTATTGCCTATTGTTTTCATGTGCATACATACGGAGTATCCTGTTCATGATATGCGGGCGGGCGGCTGGGCCGCTGTTAAGGGAGGGGGGGGGGGGGGGGGGCACGTCGGGTGGTTTAAGGCATCCGAATGCGTGGGAAGCGGGAAGCTTTGGAATACCATACAAGTACAACGTGCTTGATCCAGCGGTGAGAATTCAGTATTGGGTTAGGATCAATGGCATGTTTTTCTAGGCGATTGTTTAGGTAAGGGAGAAAGAGCCAATCGGACGCAACATTTTTCGGTCAAGTATATCGTTTATCTGATGTTTCTAAGCTTCCAATTCCCACCCGCAACTGCACAGATCCCAGCCACACGGCAGGTCCCCGCATTTCTAGTCAACTGGTTAAACTGAATTCAACTGAATTGAAACAAAACACCCCCACCACCCCCNCCCCCCCCCCCCCCCCCCCCCCCCCCCCCCCCCCCCCCCCCCCCCCCCCCCCCCCCCCCCCCCCCCCCCCCCCCCCCCCCCCCCCCCCCCCCCCCCCCCCCCCCCCCCCCCCCCCCCCCCCCCCCCCCCCCCCCCCCCCCCCCCCCCCCCCCCCCCCCCCCCCCCCCCCCCCCCCCCCCCCCCCCCCCCCCCCCCCCCCCCCCCCCCCCCCCCCCCCCCCCCCCCCCCCCCCCCCCCCCCCCCCCCCCCCCCCCCCCCCCCCCCCCCCCCCCCCCCCCCCCCCCCCCCCCCCCCCCCCCCCCCCCCCCCCCCCCCCCCCCCCCCCCCCTCGACCACTATTGCCCCCTTGTCCATTATCTGTCCAGATTGAAAATGGAATGGAAGTAAATCAACACTGGTAGAATTTTTCCGACACATGTTTGCAACGTATGATACTGGACTCATTTGATTGATTGAAACCATGAGAATATGGTCAAGCGCCCCCGTCTTTTGCCGTATACCCCCCGGGCTTGCCTTGTCAAGCAGTCGCTTCCTATCGAAGATGGATTGTTCGTACCTTGGGATACGAGCTCCGTTGTAAACCTGTTGGGGGCTGGGCCACCGTTCTACGTCAGCTTTAGTTGGCCGGTCGGATACCATGGTCCAGGGTGTATACAGAGTATCCAACCGGGATATCCATTCCTATCGTCTTCAAGATCTGAGTGCTCTGCTTTCCAGCCTTGCGGTACGAAGTTCACTTAGGTACTTGCCGTAAATAGGTGGAATTCTTGCGTGGTTGGTAGGTTGCAGGCCTGTAAATGTCTATGTTGTTGTTTCCGTGTGAACGACGGACCGAGTGGGTATAGGCATCCCGAGTCGACAATGGCGGTGTATCTGAGCTATGGATGGGAGTACCGCCGGTGGACTTCCTGATATCCCACCGGTCTGGGGATGGTTGCGACTACGGAGTACCGACCCTTTTCTAGAACACACTTGGAAAGCAAGGTGGGTTGCATATCACTATCACTAATACGATTGATGGAACGTAACGTCAAAGATGAACTTTGAACTTCATTGGTAAAATTAAAAATAGATGAACTTTTTGATCGATGGGTATCATATCAGATCGAAACGACAATTACGCATTACTCTTACAACTCCAAGCAGCGCTGCCCGACTCGTTATGGATCGCTTCTCCCGAAGCCCACAGTCCCAACACGCACAGCAGGGTGCCGACCAGGACCAGGATGACGTTGGCCACGAACATGAAGATGTGTTTCGTGGAGCCGAACCAGTTGCCCTTGTGCAAGAACAGCCAGAGGATACCGGGAATACCGTACGAGAACCAACTGGCGAAAAGGGCGCACACGAGGCCGAGGAGACTGCTGAAGACGGGGATCGACTCGGCGATGACAAGGGCAATGACCCAGACGGCAATAGTGATACCGACCCATCCAACAGTGCCGACCCAGGTGCGCTTGGCAATGTGTTTTGTGCCGGCGAAGACGCGGACAAAGATATACTTGGCGGCCACATGTCCGTAGATGACACCGGCGATGACAATGGTGGGAATGGCGATACCCCAGATGGCCTTGCGGATCTTGCCACTGCCGGCAGCTGTCAGAGCGGGGGACGGAACATCGGGACCCGCGTAGACGTAGATGACCACGGCAGCAACCAGGTAAATGGTGGTGTCGCAGATCTGCAACATGGCCAGGGCCTTGGGCCAGTCCTCGGGCTTCTTGAACTCGGACATGATGCTGAAGAAGCAGGAGTGTCCGCTGAAAGCGACGGCAATGTTGGTCACCGCGAGGAAGGCCGAGGTGAAGGGCAGCTTGGTCGCGACGTCGAGACTCGTGCTGCCAATGGGCTTTTCAATACCGACGTCGATCATGGTGACGAGGACGGCGGTGAAGATGGAGAAGAAGGAGATGAAAGACATGTAACTCGCGCCTTTCAGGGTGCGCGGCAAGTTGAGGACCCAGAACACGACCAGACCCACGACCGCCCACACAATGGTGCAGGTTCCGGTGTTGGACAGGTTGTTGAGGCAGATGGTCCAGGTGAGCAGATGGCTGCCCATAACGAAGATCTGGAAGATGGTCTGCGCACCGCCGAAAATCTCCTGGAAGAGGCGTCCCATGCCGATGGTTCTACCCATGACCTCGCCGGCGTCACCAAAACTTTGCACCCAGGGGTAAGCCTGACGGAACTCGCCCATAACCAGGCCGGAGTAGGTGGCCAAGATACCCATGACGAGCATCAAGATGATACCGGGCACCAAGCCGACGGTGGCGATGACGGCCGGCAGGGAGAGGATACCGAGGGAGATGGTTTCGGCGATCATGATGATGCCGGCTTGCCTATACGGTACAGGTCAGTCTCTGTGAATATCGACGGGGGCTACACGCTACTGCGGATCCATAAACGTACCACCACGCCAGAGTCCGGTAGTTAATCTCGGAGCCATTATCTTGGGATAAGCTCTGTGGGGAGTCGTCTCCAGCCTGCGACATGCTGTCTCCTCCAGACGAGGCCTTCTTTGCGCGCGTCTCCTCGGAGAAGGACGGGACGTTCTCGGGGTCGGCCGAGGCAGCGTTGATGCCGCCGTGCTGATTTGATACCATTTTTTTGGATGATGATTCTCGAAGCCGAGTAATAAAGAGTGATGGGGAAAAGAGGGATGCGAGGAGCTCGCAAGGAGGCTCTCAAGGTGCGCGAAAAGTCAGTCGAACTCTGCCCAAACCAACTAATGAAAGTTTTTCCAAGGAAATGAGGCGCTCCTAGAGAATGTTTTCCCAAACTATCCCGCGTAACAGACCAAATGGATCACAAACTGTCGACAAACTGACGATCGAAGTGAAAGACCGGATGGGAAAGGTAATAACATCAAGCTCGGCTTCCAGAAGCAGACATCAAGCTTTAATCAAGGAAAATGCAACAACGTCAAGTCTTCCGCAATCGGAAGCTGTGATGGATTAGAAATGAAGGCGAAGGGACTTGTCCAGGTCCCCGATTTTGTCCCCCCCCAGTCAGCGGGACTTGACGGGCATCCAGCCATCTCGGACCACAAGTGCATACTCCGCAATCTGGATCACCCTATTTCTTACTGCAAGTAGTGTGTGTAGTACCGGTAGGATCTTTTTTTTTTTTTTTTTGTCTCTTTTCGCCTTGCCCCAGAAAGGATTTCACAAGTCGCGAGTCGCGGTCAGTAATGGGCCCCGCCCGCGGCACTAGAGGATATAAGTGTGTTACGGAGGCGAGACCACCGCCGAAAGGCTACCTAGGGAAAACGAGACCCGGGACTACCCAATAAAGAAGTCGGAAGCGATGGTCAGCAGCGAGTAGAGCCGCATGAGGCTCTTGGCGTACTGATCCTGTACCAGTATCCGTATTGTTCGTTCCTTTGTTTTAATCGTGGCCTTCCCCAGATTCCACCCCCTCGTCGTTTTGGCTCGAACGAAAGTCAATCTCATGCGCCAGCAGACTGATCAGGTCGCCTATTGGCCGGTCCCCCACAAGCTATTACGTCGAAATTCGCCTGGGGAAGCAGGGAGGGCCTTTTGTTGTGTCATGGCAGCATCACCAGCGAGATCGTCGGGCTGTCCTGTTGAGAAGGGGGAAAGAAGACGTGAAAGAGTTGTCGAGGTGTGGTAACGGTTACGTTATAGTGTCGGCAGCTACCCACTATAAGCCCACAGCGCCTGGCCCGTGCCGTGGCATCAAACAAGGCTACACGAGACTTTGATGAGGAATGACGGTCGCATTTCGCCGGCTCGACCGAGACGATTCCGGAGCTATTGTGGAGGCGCCGACTTTCGGGCGTGCTGAAAAAGATGTGCTATGGCTGCCAATGCCAGCAATGGTCTGATGCTTTTTTGGCAAGATGGGCAAGATGAGCAGGCACTTGGCGCCTAAGCACCACAGGCTCCAGAAAACCCTGGTGGCTCTGAACCCCCAACATCGCCATCCGGCTTCGCGGTAGATGTCATCTCGAGTCATGCATGGACCCTTCCTGGGCCTTGCCTGGGTCCTGTCTGGGTCTGGAGTACGTAGTACAGCAGATGTCCATGCTCAGGAATATCATGGAATACGTACCGGCTGAGGCACTTTGTCAGCCTCTCCTGGCCAAGTTCAGCTATACAGGTGCTGTGATTGAGTTCTAGAACACGTGCCGGATGGTGTGTTTTACGTACGATCTGCCATGGACGGATATGGGGTATGGGGTAACTTAACCCTAGGTATGTGAGCCCAGGGCAGTGGCAGAGCTCTAATCTGCTTTAGGTATCCAGCTGTTGTGGGAGAGTCTGGAGAGCCTCGGACGGCATTGGTGAGAGCAATGGAGGCGAGGAGAGCAGGATCCAAAAAGGCTGATATCCTCTAGTTACTACAGTACCTAAGTGTTACACGACCCAAATGCTGCGAAAATATCGTTCCTTGAAGCGAGGGCTGAATCCAGTTTGAGTTTGGTGGCGGTTGGCACCAGGTGGTGGTTACATACGTAAGCATCTGCAAATCCCCCTTAGTGCTCCCTAGCGCCCCCTGACGTACTTTCTTGCTTTTCTTCCCTCTGGCTTCAACACTACAAAGGAATCGTGGCGCTGCGGAAGAGTTGCGATCGGGAAGACCGCTTCAATACTCATTACAAACGGCCCCATTGGATTGGTATCGGCGGCCATGTTGAGCAAGAGTGCACATCATGGCAAACTGCCGGATATTTTCGCCTGGGTTGAGATGACTTCTTGCTTCGAGTTCCAGAGACAAAGAGAGCAACCTCTGGCCTGGCCGTGCCACTTATGATCGGCTTCATAAAGCATTGTCTCTTTGATCATGTTGGAGCGGGTCATCATGTGAGAATGGTTTGCATTTCTCACGCGGCGGACCTCCTTTGTCTTTCCGGCCGCCCAAGAGACGATGGAAGAAAAGAACAAAGCATTGTTTAGCGACTTTGGTTGGAAGGAAACCATCATGGCCGGTTTGCTGCCCGCAAGTCCTCGTCTGTAAGTCCTATGTGAACTGTTGAAAAGGCTGGCAAAGCGAAGCTATCTGCTTCCTGCTTCTACCATGTCCTCACGAGCCTTTACTTGTCTCTTTTCATTTCGATATATTGAATTTGAGAGTATACATTATTTTAATAATCCGTAATAATCCACCTCTCTGTCACTGTCATGGGGAAGCCCCTTTCACAAAATGCCATTGTGAGTACAGATCAAACAGGTGCTAGTTACCGCCCTGGATCTGTTGGCAGCATTAATACAGGACTTCTACGGTACCCGCCCGAGATTGTCTGGCGCATCACAGAACTAATAGAGTTTCATACTGACTACGTCGCGTTCGCTTCAACTTGTCGAGCCCTCCGACACAGCCTTACCCCGAGACTACTCGGACAAAACGAGGAGGACTATTGCAAATGGGAATGTAGGTTGGAAGCCGACATGCACCACCGGCTATCATGGGAGTGCCAGGTGAACCAGAAGCGGGAGCTGGCGTCGTTTGGACGTCGTAGGATGTTGCAGCCCTGCTTCAACTTGGCCATGGCAGACCCCAATTGGTCTTTAAAGAGCATACAAGGTATGCTCAACGTCTACGAGGAGAGGTGGCCTGCTGTGTTTGTAGGCAAGTGCAAAGTCGATTTTGAGTGCCCCCTCCGGCGTGCCATTGCTATAGATCGACTTGACGTATTTGAACTGCTGCTCGAAAGAGGATTCCCTATACTGGGTTTGCGGCAGCACGGCGGTGACCCTGATTGCGCCAGCACCCCACTCGCTTTCACGGTCGAGTTGATGAGCAAAATGCATACCGACCGCCTACGAGAATCGCAATTGCCACTGATCCTCGACCGAATCCTGTCTCATCCCCAGTTTCGCGCAGCCAAGAGGGCGCTGGTCTTTGTGAATCAAGCCTTCCAGCCGAAATGCCTAGGGGAAGGCTGGCAAAATGCTATGGCCCTTGTCATCCGAGACCTCGTAGGCCAAGGCCGTTCCGAGCCGCTTGTCAAAACTATAGATAAAGTCCGTTATATTTGTGATTCAGCTATCCGCTGGGCTATTCAGGGGCCGGGAGCGTCAGAGGTAGGGGAGCAGGTAGTTTTGAGAGAGAACCTCGGGAAATTAGAACAATGGGGAGAGCAAGAGGAAGCGCGGCCTGAGGAGGATGACTATTACCACGATTTCGAGCGACTGTTCTGGATCGAAGAGCGACTTGATGAAGACGACCATTACTACGATTTCCAATGGCTGTTCTCAATCGGAGAGACGGACATGGCAGTGTGGCCTGGATCAGCAGTAGACAGCGCGCCCATACCTGAGCACATGGGGGCCCGCAGAACTATTCTCGACGACATAAATCGAGGGCTTAATCAGCTCGTCGGTAATAACTATGGCTCCCACCACGGCCATATATTATCAACAGCGCCGGCCGCCAGTTGGGCTTTACTAGATGAACCCATACATGTAGACTTTAATAATTAATATATATATATATATATATAACCAATTTGTGTCGACATAATCCATTGCCGTTCGTTCTATGGGAAAAAGAGAGCAAGGGAGGAGAAAGCGACCGTGGTAGATGAGGTTAGTGGATGTCGTTGAATGAAGGGGGTTGAGTGGTTATCGTTGGGGATTTTACTTACAAATACTCCAGCCATGACACGCGCTCGTGTCCCAGTCATGAAAGAGCTATTCAATCCTGGAGAATTGAGCCTTTCGTAAAGGACCATCCCGCCGATCTTTATCTATGACCGCACTGTTAAGGCGAAAGCCTTCGGAACCGAGCCACCATCCTGGGAGATACCCAAAGGCGAAACCCGTCTCGATGTCATCTGGCGTTGCCATTTCGAAAAGAACGAGTTTTTCCGTCAGACTTTAGTAGCTTTCGAGCGTTGGTTAGAGTCTTGCTCAAGTCTTTCGCTGCGTGCAAGACGTTGGAGGCGACGACAATATCATAATCGCCGGGTGTGAATCCTTGATCCTCGACATCCCTCCCAATGTTCAGAATGCGGTAGTGCATTCGTTCGCGGGTTCCAGACCTCCCTTGGGCATCTCCGAAGCGAGCCACTGATACCAGCAAATATGTAATCCGAGTACTGAAGGCCTTGCTGGGAGTTCGCAACAGTGACCAATGTCATGCTCGTCGTAGCGTCGGTACCCGCTCCAGGCGGAGGGAGGAAAGAGGGGGAAAGGGGAAGCAAGGAGGTAGCATAGTGTAGATGTTACGGTACACAAGTGGCGCAGTGCCTGGGTGTATCGGATCTAAACAGTGCTCTGGCGAAGGCCGTATGTCGGCCAATGGGTTGCTTCAGTGACATGTGGAAGAGTGAAGATGGACGTTGCCCTACTTGTACTGTAGTTCGATTGATCGATGCCGTGTGGCGGGTATAGTTGTTCATGATAAGAGCTTGTCAAGCTGCCACCTTTTGAGCTGCACCTGCACTGAACATCGAGTTTTCCCCCGACAGTTCTTCAAGTGACAAACACAGTGATCATCCGATGATAGCGTCACGGAGCGAATCGGGTTACATTTGCAACATATGGAGAAACCGGAAGAGGAACGGCGCCCATTTGATTGATGTCTCCTAGCCTACCTTTTTATATACCTCTAGAATCCAACCATTAGTCACACATATCCTTATTTTCGGTTCGCACAGCTCTTCCTACTCCGTCACCTCTCGCACCCAATTGCCAACACGGTGGCGAACAACATCCTCCAAGATCAGATAAACCTCAAGCAGACCACCCCACACACCTACAACGCCTTTTGGCATGCCGACTGGTCCCTGGGTCGTAGAAGGTTGCTCTGCTGGTTTATTTCACTCGGCAACATGCTCAAAGTACTAACACAATATTGCAGCTCTGCATGGCGGCGCCGTGGCTGCGGTAATCCACCACGCCGCGTCGACCCATGTCACAATCACATTGGCCGCCAAGGACCAACCGGACATCCTGGCGCTCCATTACGACTTCCTCCGCCCTTGTGAGCTGTGCGATAGTCTGGTCACCATCTCCAACTTGAAGCTCGGTGCCGCCACGAGCATCCTCCGGCTGGACCTCCCGCAGAAGGGCAAGCTTCGGGTCACCGCGACGGCCACCCTCACCAATCTCGACAAGCTCGTCGGGCCGACGGTTCCAACCGCCTGGACCCTCCACCCACCCCCCGCGCCTGCTCCGGAATTTGTCAAGGTACTGGCGCGTCAACCGGTCGACCACTGGCTGCCGGCCGTCGTCGTCGGCGAGGTCCTGCCCTTCTTCACCCGCCGCCATCTCGTTCTCAACGCCGGATTCCCCACCGGCGGCGTCTGCGATGCGTGAAACACGTTTGAAGGCGACGAGCGCATGGGCGCCAACTACCTGACCATGATGACCGACTGCATCCCCTCCATATCGGACACCCTCGTGAACAACCGCGGCCTGTACGATGCCCGCAACAATTTCGAAAAGATCCAGGCGGCGGCCAGGGAACGGCCCGGGGAACCAGTTATCTTGACAAACTCGTTCAAAGAGCTGGCCAAGTCGACCATGTTTAATAACACGGTCACGCTGGACATCGAGTTCAAGCGACGGCTCCCAAAGGAGGGCGTGCAATGGACTTTTACGAGAGTGGTGACTCGCATGTTAGAGGCGGGAAGGATGGATCTCGACATTACTATATGTAACGAGAAGATGAAGTATCTTTGTTTGGCCCGCTGGATCGTCCTCGCCCTCGACGTGAGCCGGAAATTGGGAGGCGTGAAAGAAAAAGCTACCCTGTAGTATTCAACATATACTATGCTGGCGTTTCGTTAGCTTTGGCACTGGGACACTTTGCGACGTAGGACAGACAACAGAGTCACTCCGAGTGTCTCGTGGTTGTGTAGCAGCACGGACTACCACGTAAAATAAATGAATCATTCGAATGTTCTTCATGAGATACTTAACTTGCGGTGAAACGAATATAGTACAGGTGAGTATCTATGGTCGCCACAGGCGAGCCTGATAAATCTTTTTTTTTTTAAAAAAAAAACCGAACACAAGAGGAAGAGAAGGAAAGAATCTGATGCAATGGGTGATTTTGATATCATAAAATTCATAAACATGAACGCTACGAGTAATTCCTCGAGCTGGGCGGGGTGTAAGCCGAGTATCGTTTCGGCCGGAATGCCTCGTACCGCTGTTCCTCTTTCGCCGCTACGGGCACGCTGTCCTGCGAGTACACGCTGCTGACCGTCTCGATACTCTTCCCTGACGGATGCCGATCACAAGAGGCGGCGGCGGCGGCGCTGCTGCTGCTGCTGTCCCCGCTGAGGAGACTCACCTTATCCTCGTTGATGGCCCTTTGCTTCCCCTTGCGCGCCGCCGTAATGTCTTCCTCCTCTCCCGACTCGGGCACGCTCACGAGGCTGTGTCCGATCTGTTGTTGTCCCTCTAGGTCCGGGGTCTCGTCGCCCAAGTTGAGAGTCCAGCTCGACACCCGGCCCCCGGAGTTGGCGCGGGGTCGCGCCAGGGAGCTGGGCACAAGACCGGTGCTGACGATGTCCGAAGGGCGTCGCTCGTTCCACTCAATATTTGACCCCAGGGCCCGCTCTATGTCTTCTCTCTGGAAAGAACCAGACCGTTTCCTGACGTATTCCTCGTATTGGGTGTCCCGCTTGTGGTCGAAGCTCGTGCGGCGCTCGTAGTCGGGACGGGGCTCTGGTGATACACATATTTGCGGTATCTCTCCTGAGATGCTCCGGCGCACCGAGATGAACGAGTTTCCGCGCGACCTAGATTCCGATACCTTCCTAACCTCTCCTGGGGACTCTGGGCTGACATTCAAGCTGCTTCTATGAGGGTCGTATGTTGTATCTTCCGGCGTCGCAAACCCAAAGGGCTTAGCATTATGAGGAATATGGTAATCGTCGTAAATAAGCATTCGACGATAGACTATAACTCCATAGATAGCCGTCACAATGGTGAAGAATCTTCCACAGGGTCAGTCAAGCTGTCATAGCACGACGGATGAACAATGATCGAAGAACTGGGAAGCCTACAGCAGCGTGCAATCCATTACCAGAGCTACAATGGAGTAGTGTTTGTCGGTCCATTGTAGGTACATAACCACGTCTAATGCCAGGATGGCCGTTGAGAGTGTGACACTGAGAATATTGCCGAACATCATGCCGAAGGGCGTCAACGCTTCGGCAAGGAACTTCGCGATTTGGTAGGCGTTGATGACGAACGAAGCCAGGGAGAAGGCGATATTGGTAATCTCCCAACTAAAAGAGCGTACTCAGCATTTGTTCCATAGCTTTAGGGTTCACATAGATGAGGTGGCAACTTACACGAACTCCACCGTCGGTATTTGGCCCGCTTCACCATTGTAAGAGTTGACGGAATTTGAGAGTCGGTACGAGAAGACGCCCATCAGACCAAGCTGCAGTGGTATCTGTATGAACCAACATGGCAGCAAGATTATCTTCCGCCACTTGGCAAAACCAAAGTGTGCCTGGTCCCGATGTGTTCCTATCATGGTGTCGACAGCGATGGCAGAGTTTCAACGGCTATCGTTGCTGGGGGTCGAGATGCTCAGAGATATCAGGAAGGTGTCACCGCCTTTGGTGGAAACGTAAGGGAACCGTGCTGGATGATAGTCACTCGGCAATGTTCATAGTCGTCCAATATATTAAGAGATAAAAGGAGATTAGTCGTTAATGAGATGTGAGTTTGTCTGTACAACATCCCAAGATGGGGGGCGGGCTAGTGATATAAACAAAGAGGTGATAGGAGCGGCAGCAGCAGCAGCAGCAGCAGCGCGGCGGGCGCCTGGAGACGCCTCCTGGGTTCTGGTCCCCCTCGCTACTGGGAGTTGCTGAAACTCGGGTGACGGCCAATTGGTAACACATTCCCCTCGCCAGGCCGTGCCACTCTCTACGCAGTGATCAGCCTCTAAGCTAGGCAAGGCGAGCATGGGAGCGATCAATCACATCCAGCGCGGGTCCCCAACAAAGCCCCCCTGGCGCTGGAAATTTGACAGGCTCAGCCTCTTCTAGTCGGGGAGAGACAAGTTGCTATTGGACCCTGCCCAGCCACGACGGGAACTGGGGACGTCTGGTTGCATGATCAAGTGGGAAGGGGACGATGCTGCTTTCCTACCAGACCGAGCTCTAGCTGGATCTGGTCTGGGATGGGAAGCCAATGGCAAGTGGCGTGCGGCTGATGGGGGATGTAGTCAGGTAGTGGACTGGTAGTGCTTTTGGTCTATTTCCTGACCTCCCAAGTTTGATTGGTGAGCGACTAGGCGTTCCACAAAAACCCGATGCGCTGGCATCCCTTGCGCAGAGTTCGACCGACATGTTGTTGGTTCTCCTTGTGGCCGTGGGCGTGCGTTAACAATATTCATTCGCAGACGGCTTCAGGCAGCAGCAGTGCCCCATGGGAGGGCAGAGTCCTACGCCGCGCCGCAACTGAGAGTTCCTGCTAAGGGGAGGGAAGTCGTTCCAGAGAACTGGCTGGAGTCTCTAGAGCTTCTAGAGTCTCTAAAGTCTCTTGGATTTCTGGCAGGGCTGAGTCTTGAAAGCCAAGGATGGGATCACCAAGGAGAAGTAGGTGGTTCGGTCCAATACTAGCCATCGTCGACGGCCGTTGATCATAGAGCTAATCGGCTATATTTAGCATGCTGCCTTGTTGCAATCGACACCGCTTCACTGGTGCAATGAGTCAAGTGGGGTGTCGCCAATAGTCAGCTGGTTGGTCCTGCGTAGGTAGGTAGGATAAGTGGTTGTTGGTTCATCAAGAGTTGACGACCTAACCTATGATGTCGTACTTTCGCCAGCAACGACATCGGGGACCAGCCAGCATACCCCACATTTCTGCCTGGCATCATCTGTTTGATGTTGATGCTACTTTGAGCAAGGTTGCTTTTCTTTATTGGTACTCTGCAGCAACGCTCTACTGGACCAACCTGCGCTGTTGGTTCATTGTTCTCGTTGTTGTAATTGTCGCCATCGCCGCCGCGGTCATTGCTTTAGGAATCGAAGGATTTAAGGGTGCACTTGGCGACATTTGCACTCAAGCACTTGGCGACACTAGCACTAGCCAGCTAGGTTAGCTGCCTAGTCGTACATACCTGTTGGTGAGGTAGGTACCTAACCTAACCTAACCTAACCTAACCAACTAACCTCAGACGTAAATACCTTGAGGAGTCGTAGTCGTAGTAGCGCATCTGCAATCTGCATTGCATGTGCATGTGCATGATGCCCCTAGCCCTGTCAGGTAATTAGCGGTGTCCAGACCGGTTCCCGAGAGCCCAATCAACCGGATCGGCCCCGAACCTCCAATCCGGGCAGCTTCAGTGAAAACAAAATGCTTAGGTCAGAAAAAAAAAACAGACAACTACCACCCGCTACCCGATACCCGCCCATCTTATTGAGATTGGATATTTCCCCAGTTTTGCCTTTCTGGATTTGGCATCTTGGCCTTACGATGTGCCTCAAGATACTCCAAGCACGCACAACTCCACCCCTCCCCTCCAGATAGACTGGTCGGCAACGGGCCCGAGGCCAATTCCACCTTCCGTTTATTTTTAGGTGGTCCCAAGCTAGGGATGGAGTCGTCGATATCGGCGGGGACGTCCATCGTGACGCGTACGAGACTCTGGCCAACATGGTAAACAGATCAACATTCGCTGCTGTCTGTTTATCCAAGGACCCCCTACTTTCCAATACCCTGCCCTGCCACCCGCCAGCCTGCAGCTCCCTGAGGCTCTGAGACCCCATGGGTATGAATCCATACAAGGGATAACTGCGGAAAGAAGGCATGGAACAGTTCCTTGGTGGGTCGAGGCTGAGCCCTACCCAGGATTTCGATCCTTCGTCTCACGCCAAGGAGGCCGACACCGACTTTCTGGCATAGCGCGCTTGTTTCCAATCTCGCTTGTTTTGAAAGGCAATACGAAAATGCCAATCGAGAGGCCAACGGCTCGTTTGGTCTCTTGTTGATATATATATACATAAACGCCTGCTTCAGTGTGGTTGACGACAGAGCTTGGAGATTTTAACTGCACACAATCAATACACTCCATACCAGGCTCTCAGATATTTACCAGTCACCATCTCGGTGAAACTGTTAGTGCTGACATGCAGACCAGGAAAAGAACAACACATGTTGCAGCAGTGGATCATCACCTCCTTCGAATGCGGAGTTGGGCAGGGGGAAAACAACATTTCGATCCTCGAAGGAAATATGACTTGTTGGGCTCACAGTCTATAATCTGTAGGCTGCTCATCCGACTACAATACACAGTCCCCAGAAATATGAATTGGATGGGTCTTCGCGTCCCAGCATCATGCAAGGCGTGAATCATCGTGACTAACACTATGGGTAACCCGTTGGCTGTGACTTATGCGACTTCCTGGCAGCGGTGTCTAGTTCTCGGTACAGGATCGTGACCTGTGCCACAAAACAGTTTTTCGGACAAAAACTCGTACGTTACTATAGCTGCCGAGTTGTGTGTCGTACAACCAAGCACGTATAAGAGTACGGGCAATAGGGGGGAAAGGGGGGGGGGGGGGGGGGGGAATCCGGCCCGGNCCCCCCCCCCCCCCCCCCGCCCCCCCCCCCCCCCCCCCCCCCCCCCCCCCCCCCCCCCCCCCCCCCCCCCCCCCCCCCCCCCCCCGAAAACAACAGACTATAGCGAACTCCAATGAGCAAAACTACTCCCGCTTCTGACCTTCATTGGGCAACAACTAGTGGTACTGCCGGGGCCGGATTCGTACATACGGTAGGCTAGATATCGTGATATTTCAATTCGGAGGATACAGGGACTGGCAGGTAATCTTATCAGACAAGCGAGGAGCTACAGTAGTGTCCGCGTGAAGATAATTCGGCATATTCTGTCTTTGCCGGTCTAGCGAGTCCACGGAGCCCCTGGTTAGATTAGTGCCCCGTCCTTCTTCATTGTAGCCCACATGGCTGCAGAGTAGTGTTGTCTCAATATAAGCCTGGAAAAATTCTTTCGATGCTATGCCTATAATTGGGAACACCCGCAGCCTGATTACTACACTACTCACAAAGGAAGTTGCTGCTAGTCAAGACATGTTTTGGCCTTCTGGACCGCACCACGCACGACGATCTCACTGGCCTTGGAGCACCATACCCCGAGCGACTATGCTCACATGCGTAGCTTTCCCATATGTAATACTGGGGCAATCAGGAACAGTATTGTGATTGAGGACATGTCACTTTCGGAGAGAATCATTCATATATTCGCGAATGGCCCCTACCCTAGCAACTAGCCGAACCCCATGACCAAATTTTATCCAAAGTTGTTGCTGATGGTCTGGTATGTCGAGAGACTGAATCTCGGGCGATATTTATCTTTAGGTGCCTGCCGGCAGCGAGTCTCCCCTTTCTGGAGCAAACGTCGGTATCAGCTATCCGATGCCACCAGCTATACTAACGGATATTAGGTGGACTACGATTTACATGTCTTCAGCTTTGTACAGGGCTAGGTTGTCTTGATATCGAGCTCACTATGTGTCAGGTACCGTCACAGGATGCAGAGGTAATATGTATATATAATCAGCACTGCTGATTCATCTGAGTGTAGACGTGTCACACTGTTGTTGCCAATAAGCAATCAGGTTCTGAACACCGAGTTCCATAAGTCGATAGTTTGTAGCCAAGTATCGAGTTATTGCTTTTCACAATCTGCTCCGCGCTGCCTGTAAGTATGACTATCTTGGGTCATCAGCAAAGGATCATGAGTCAATGCCACTGCCAACCACTCAAGGACTTACCTTCAAGTATTCCAGTTGTAGAGAAGCCTAGAAGGATGTACACCTCGTGAAACACCGTTTCGTAAGTGGTCACACGAGGTCGGGGCGAAAGAACGAGCTCATGGATGTTTAAGTTACATACAGCTAAGCCATAGAATTACAGTATTTATCAGTACCAGAACTGTAACTGACACATGGCTCATGCCTGGTGATCCATGAAGGCTCTCTATGCAAATATAATGCCTACGGATGTAGTAGTAACCCATGGTATCAGAGGATAGATACTTTTCTACTAACTTGAATCAGGGTCTTATGATGGTAGATAAACTCGGAGTAGGTCAAGCCATCTTGTGTGATATATAGAATAGAAGACGGCAGTAGAAGCAATAGGAGAAAAATAATAATAAATAGCTATTAATAATAAAAAGAGCCTCTAGGTAATGGGTTCTAATAGTATATTAGTATATGGGATAATGATTCGCTATTAAATTTTAATCTAATATAGCCTAAACGAATATATATTTGAAATATGGCCTATTAGGACAATAGGATCTTTAGTAAGAAGATACCCTGCACAATGATTATATGTATTTAGAGTCATGGAGCACTGTAAGGTATTCCCTGCAAAAATAAGCTACCCGTATTCGTCTTGGAATAGCGGTAGCTCGTGTATCTCAAAGGCAGTCCAGGTAGCTTTCACACCCGAGTATTCAATAGACTGATTACGTCTTCGGTATGGTGGTACTTCCAATAGCAAAATCTTCATTTGAAATAAAATGTTGTTATTAACAGGCAAAGCATTGGCAGGTAGTTGTCGGACCAGCATTGTACCATTGTAGCTTCTGGGGCCTCCGATGTGCAGTGGGTAGGTTAGGTGGCTAGCCCGCCGGGCAACCTCTGAAAAAAGTGGTTGATGCTATGGACGTGGTTTATGTTGGCCGTCACATTTGGAAAGCAAAACAAAGTTCTTGCGAGAGACAAATGGAAAACATCCTTAACAAGCAGATGCAAGTCTGTGAACCGACCTATACCCAGGACGAGCCAGCATGAAGGTCACGTACCCTTGACTTTAGAGATATAACACTTTCCAGTTTCAATCGACCCCTAAACATGCAAGTGCTAGAAGGCCATATACCACAAGAAACTATTCTGATACGTCCTAAATGAGTTGAAGGCCACTCATTAGGTGAGGTTTGGATATTAATCTATTGAGTCGCTGCATAAACTCGCAGGTCTATATGGCGACTTTCTGGTATATAAGCAAGCAATTTGGCTTGAGTGTCATTGTAATATCATGAGAGAACCCTTGTATTAGTAGTCCCTTCTCTATCCTCCAAAAAGTAATGTCTGGGCTCGACTTCCGCAAAAACACGAGTAGGTAGTCTCTCGCTGCCTCTCTCCGTCCCTGTTCCGACCCTGCTCCACGACCCCAGCGAATAAAGAAGAGAAGAATGGCTGAGCGGAAATAGCCATCAGCGGTTGTGAAATGAACCGGGTGCAGGCGCCTTGCTGGACGGGTTGTCGACTATTTCCGTTCTCCGGCGAAATGTAGAAAAGAGGTAGACGAAATCTACTGGCCGGAGTTCTTCATGGCCATGTTGACACCGGCTGTGTTGAAGCTGACGGGGTTGCCAGAAGCATCGGACATGGCGGCATCCTCGACGGAGGGAGCGGTCTGACGGCGGACCTTTTCTGTTGGAAGATAACAGGTTAGTTTCTGATGCTCAATGGGGTTATATCGCCAGCGACTGCTGGGAGGAAGGACATACGGAGCTCGGCAGAGCCAAGAGCGAAGAAAGCAAAGGCGGCGATGAGAGTGAACTTCATATTGACGGTGTTGGTGTTGGTTGTCGAGTGACTCGTTTGATGATTGCGTATAAAGTTGGTCAAGAAGAGTCGTCCGGCGACAAGTACAATATTCAATAATGTAGATGAAGAGAAGAGATGGCGAACAAGCTTGGTAGAGACTGATAGTTGGAAGTTGTTGGAAGAGATGAAATTATTCACTTGAAGCGGATGGTCGACTTGGACTTTATATACAGACTTGGCCTTCTTCTCATCCTTGTTGGGAAACGTCCCCTGAACCCAGCGCCAGACAAGCTACCGAGATGGACCCCGGTCAGGTAGCCGGAGTAGCGAAGCCTGGATACCTCTGGATGCCTCTGAATGCCTCTGAATGCCTCTGAAGGGGGAGCAAGCAATGCAATCTGTGAGTTGATGCACACACGCTGGGACGAGCCAAGTGATAGGCAGGCAGGAGCCGAGTGCTTCGGAAGCAGGCAGGGGTGGGAAGCGGGTGGGAAGCAGTCGGAAGCAAGCTGATGTCAACGGTCGACACGCGTCAAGCCGTCCGGATTAGGCAAGGGCTAGACATTTCTGGAGACTTGATGAACGCGGCCCGTTACAAGACCAGCGCAAATGTCAGGCACACACAGGCACAGGATGGGCAGGACGAAGAAAATACAGGGCGATCAAACCGGCCAAGCTTTGTCCCCCCGTCTTGGTGGCAGTCCGATTAACTGTGTTCGGATCGCAGACAAATGAAGCTTAATGGGCGGGGACTGGGATTTAAACTTGGGTGGAGGCTAGCCGGGCTGGCCACGCAGCTCCAGGGGTTGAAGGTTGAAGAGGGTGATGGGTGATGAAGATAATTGGGAGCAGACTAGCTGAGGCTCCGCGGGCAGGCGGGGGAGCTGGAGTTGCCCCTGGAGGGAGTTGGGACGACAGGGGTTCGAGACAAATCTGGAACGGCTAAAAGGCTTGCACACTGCAGATTGGCGCAAATTCGTGCACCATCACCGCCCTCCGTCCAGAACCCGTCCGCCTCCGTCTCTGCAATGCAACCCAAACGTACCTTCACGTCCCTTCTTGGGATGAAGCCCCCCTTCAGCCGGTATTCTAGACTTCCGGTTCCAAGCTGGGTCGGAAACGATTGAGCCACGGCCGCCACGCTAATCGACTTGGGGTTGCATGGTTGGGTAGTCAAGCGCCCATTTGCCTTGCCACTCTTTAGACTAGGTAAAGACTAGATAGAGGCTAGGAGAGGACATCTATATGTAAAGTATTCTAACCTACGGTTCCTCTGGTAAACTGCACATAATTGAGATGACACTCATCGCCTCACTATTCAACTGACCAACGTGGGCTCAATCAATCATCAGATATCCTCAGGTCAACAACAATTGCTTACGTATTCACAGGTAGGTGGAAATTATGACATCTTTCTGCGGGTCGCTGGCCATTGAATCATTGTTTCGGATAGTCTAGATCATCCAGGGTCCACACCAATAAGGTATTGGGTCTCAGGGTATGAACTGAGCCGCTCGGGGTTTGGAACACCCACCAGTACACCCACGTCCAGAACAGGTCCCAAGAAGCTTATTAAAACGGGTTGTTACGGGCAATGGCTCCCCCCCCCCCGGGTGCCAGAACCCAGGCAGCAGCCCAGACAGCAGCCGAGACTCCAGAGTAACGATTGGCTTCTCAGCTTTCGTAATCGTCGTCATGAAGGGGTTACCAAGCATCTTGGCCCCCCGGTCTTCAGAAACGGTTAAGCCACTTGTCGCATCAAAGCGCCTGTTTCCTGACCCTTTGCCATCCGCACCTCTGGAGGATTCGGGTATCTGGCGCCTGGGTGCAACGTCTCCAAGTCGATAACTCGGCTACGATGCGCCGAGCATTGAAAACACACAAGAGGCCGCGACAGACCACTCTTCTTCTCAACCGCCAGCAATGATCTCCATGTTCTTGTACTCTTTCCCGTCAAGGTTCTCGTAGAAACCCTTGTGTAACCCAGCCTGTTCTCTGTCTTTTGCGTTGAATGGGCCCTTTACCGCGCCCCAGAAGTATTTCTTGACGTTGCTCCTGAATATCTCGACCGGGTCTGTGCCTTCTTGGCTGCAAATCCACGTAAGCCAGCGGTGCCCGGTTGTAACGTGCGTGATCTCATCGTTGTGGATGATGGTCAGCGTGTCGACACTTTCCATGTCCTGCGCTTTGCGGAACTTCTCAATCGTCATAGGGTTCACGTCGAGCCCGCGGGCTTCGTGGACAAGCGCGATGATGCTGATTCGCGCCCGCAGATCGTGCGCCGTCGTGGACGCCGACTCCCAGAGGCCGTGGTGCACTGGCAAAGCGCCAAAGTGGCTGCCAAGGTCCTCGAGTCTGCTGCGGAGCAAGGAGAAGTGCTTCGCCTCATCGTTGGCGACTTTGAGCCAATCGTAATAAAAGGTCCGCGGTAGTTCACGCGGCGGTTGCTGTGCCGACGGATCGGTCTGGAAGGTCGCAAACCTCACACATATATCGATAGCCAGGTCTATAGCCCACTGTTCTATGTTGGCAAGCGCGTGCATCATGGCAATACGGCTTTTGAGTGTGCCGCCCTTGCCGGCCTTGGGCATGGCGCCCGGCGCGACCGTACTGGACTCCTCGCGTGCTGGTTCTTCAGGAGGATTAATAGTGCCGGCACCCAGCCTCATTGGATTTGACGTCTCTTCTTTCGTAGCGAAGAGGGAGAACAAATGGGTGGTGAGCAGGATCTTGTGTTCCGGGTTGGAAGTGTTCAGTATGTGAACACACCACTCGCACATGGTAGCCTCATCGTCGAGGTAGACCGGCCCCTTGGTAGCATCCGTTCGCGGGCCATGTTTAAATTTGACCTTCTCACTTACTGGCTCTATTCTAGCCAGTTTGATGGCCCCGTCTGGAAATTGCAGGCACACCCTCCCATCCCGTATAATGACTGGGAAAGTGCAGGCCTTGATGCCGTAACTTGACTCGCCGGTCTCAACGTTGAAGTCGTAGGCATGCCACGGACAGGAGGCAACATAGGCAGAATCCTCGATATCGACGTGAGCCTCAGTCATTGGGCCGCCGGAATGTGGGCATTCGGCCTCCATGGCATAATAGGACCATCCATCTTGCGACTCATTAGACCCAAGTGGTTGAGGCGTTGCTGCTTCAATCTTGGGCAAACGGAACAATACCAGTCGTTTCCCGCTAGACAAATATATCGTGTATCGCGTATGGGTAAGTGAGGACAATGGCCCGATATCAACGAGAGTGGCGGCCATGGTGCATCACCTTGGACATATGACGGGGAGCAATAGGGGCCAGCAGGCAGATGCTTGCTGCACTCAATATACCGTACTTGGATTATCGGGTAGGTTGTAAAGTCGTTTTCTAATGGTTTGGTGCTTGCATCGTCCAAAAGTCTTATTTTCCTACTATAGAGCCGAAGAGCCCGCAGTCGAACGATCCCCACCAATTGATGTGCAGTGTTTGTTAGCGGGGCAATCAGATGGCCCAGCCTAGAATCCATCAATGAATGGGCTCTAAAGTAGATTAAGAGCAGCAGCGTTTTGGCTACTACGTAAGTAGGTATGTATGTACGTACTTAGCTCGTAGCAAAATCAATACACAAGTAAGTAACCTGTATACGATGCGTCTTCGAAGATCGAATAAGCGAGTACCTGATAAGCTCATCCAACCTGCGTAAGAGCAAATGCTCGCCCTGCCTACCTATGTGTTCTGTAAATTGTGCGCATGCAACCTAACCTAGGTCTGAATGCTAGGTTAGTCAGGTTCCGCCGACCGCCTGCATCATCATACTATCCCTCCCTCTCGACGACGTACTTACCTACTCAACCGCACGGGATGAAGCGAGCCTAATCCAACCTGAACAGTAATAAACCTTATTATTTCCAGGTTAGGCGGGTATTCTTGCATCCGTTTGATCGACCTGATTGGATCGCATCTTACTGCTGAGAAAGAAGACGTTTGCTACTACTACTATTACTACTACTACTACTACTACTACTACTACTACCGGACCTTGCCCAAATCCAATTGTCAAAGCTATGTAAGTAGGTACTACGTACGTACTACGCACTACGTACGGCGTAAGCTGGACTCGCATGCAGCCCAGTTTCCCCAAGGTTCGTGGATAAACCAATACAGGGATGCCTTATCACCACAACTCCACCTGCCTACCTGCCTGCTCGCCTTAACCTTAGGGGACAGAGAGAGAGAGAGAGCGGGGTGCTGGTGGTGCGTGACTGAGCTTGGGCTGACTTACACTCTAGAATCAGACGCCGACTGCCTGCCTACCACTGGGTCTCTGTGTCTACCTGATCAATAAAGACCTCCAACCTGCTCGAACCATCTCCCGCATGCCCAGATCTTTGTTTCTCCCATCGTCTTCAACTTACGAGGTGGAATATCACCTGGCACCATCTCACCCAGATCCGCCCACAATCACGAACCCCGCTGCCCAGAAAACCAACCTCAACATGGCTACGGTCGAACACTGCCTCTACTGCTTCGAGTCTCTAGCTGCTCACCTCGCCGACCGAAAAGCCCTGGCTTTAGAAGACATCGAGAAGCTTTACGCCGAATTCTGCGAGGCCGATGACACCCCGACCGGACAGGATGGCCAGTCCGCATCTGGCTCCAAGACGGGCGCCATCAAGAAGCGCATTCCCGCCATCAGCAGACTAGCTGCCAATTCGTCCTCCAGCGGCGCCTCCTCACCTTCCTCGGGCTCAAGCGTGTCGCTCGCCACCGACACACCCGACACACCCGACACGTCCATGTCGTCCCTCGAAGCTGAGCGCGCCGTCGCCCCCATCACCGAGTCGCCCCTGTTCGTCACCTGGAACACCGTCTCAGCGCGCTCGGGCAACACGAGCCTGCGTGGCTGCATCGGCACCTTCGAGGCGCAAGAGCTAGACGATGGCCTGTCGTCCTACGCCATCACCTCGGCCATCCACGACATGCGCTTCGACCCCATCTCCAAGCGCGAGCTGCCGACCCTCGAGGTCGCTGTGACGCTCCTGACCGACTTCGAGGACTGTGATGATGCCATGGACTGGGAATTGGGCACACACGGCCTGCGTATAAGCTTCACCGATCGGGGTCGCCGCTACGGCGCCACTTATCTCCCCGACGTGGCTTCGGAGCAGGGCTGGACCAAGGAGGAGACTCTGGTGAGCCTCATGCGGAAGGCCGGCTGGGTGGGCAAGAAGGACAAGTGGCAGGACGTCGACCTGAAGGTCGTCCGCTACCAGGGCAAGAAGGAGCACCTGCAATACCCCGAATATAAGCAATGGAGGGACTGGGTCGAGTCCCACGACAAGGCATAGGCAGTCACACGTGGAGTTTGGGGCGCATTTGATGGTAGGAAGCGGATATTAGGCGTTTTCTGGGATTTCGATACAGGACCTGGGGTTCTGATAGAGGTAGATGGTTTCTGCACTCTTGCCTTTTACGGTGGTTTCAGACGTAATACGATACACTGATATTTGAAGCCTCTCTTTTGCTTCTTATACCTAGAAGGACATCATCTTCACCTCCCACCCAATGAATCTTTCAAGTGTCGCGCCCATCACTTTCTCTATCGAGTCTATTTGGAGTGGACGTTAGGATTGTGCCAACTATTGAGATCGCGCCCCTGGGAACCCGCGCTTGAACACAAATTCCCGAGGTAGCCAGGGCGTGCTGGAATGTGATGCCCATCTTGCACCAGTCCCTGGTACCTGGATATCAATGTCTCAAGGACCTGTAAGAATGTCTTACCCCAATTAGCAACGAGCTGTGCTAGTGCCTTTTCGCATTTTTGCTCTCGTCACTGGAGTTATAGCTTCAAATTCCTCAGAAATGGCCCCTTTCGTCAGTATATCTTACCTGCCGACGAAGGCTCGCTGCGCAGTCATGTTCGCGTCTCTAGAAGACGGAGCGTATACAGCCACATGTTTTGCTGTCGGCTTACAATAACAACCGCCGCATCAAGCATCATGTCTCTTTATCGCGTAATAGGCGGCGCCTGCGCGCTCGCTTCGTTGATGTCCAGTGCTATGGGAGACGATACACCGAGCAATTCCGGGGTAAAACCTACAGAGCTTATAGCTATACCGCTGAGGCGAGTCCAAGGCAGCGCTGGAGGCTCTACGAGCGTCCAACGACGGTACTTCAGATCCAACATCCTGGGCATCTACGGTGCTGCCTATCTAGCTGAATGTAAGTGAGCACGCACGCCAGCACAATGCCCTCCCTCCGAACACGCGTATACTCTCTCTCTCTCTCAAACTTGGTATTGACAATAATGACACCCGATGTATAGTATCGGTCGGCACGAGTGCTCAACCCCAAAAGGTGGACGTGCTCTTGGATACGGGCTCTTTTGAGCTTTGGGTCAATCCAGACTGCGCCAAGTCCAATGAGCCCAACTTCTGCAGATCCTTTGGACAATACGACCCAACCAAGTCGTCCACGGCCAAGAACCTCGGACAGCCCTATACCATCCAGTATGGCTCAGGCAGCACCTCGGGTGTTTATTATACGGACGACATCAACTTTTCTGGTATGTTTGTTAATCTTGTCTGTTGGGCCTTGGGGACGGACAGACCAAATCATAAGCGACGAACGGATTGGCTCGAGACTGACATGTTCGTGAAATGTTTGTAGGGGCCAAGATTACTGGTCAGCAGTTTGGCGTCGCCAACACTTCGGATGCCGTGTGGTTCGGCATCATGGGGCTGGCCCGCGGCAGGGGCAATGGCTTCATTAACTACAACACAATTGTGGACTCGGTGGTGGCCCAGGGCTACGCGAATAGCCGCTTGTTCAGTATGGACCTCGGTTCGCAGGGGCAGCCGGCTGGCCTCACCAGCGGCCAGATCGTCTTCGGCGGCGTGGACACGAGCAAGTACGCCGGAAGCCTGATTAAAATGGCGATCGACTCGGGGAACCCGTACGTCTACTGACTATACAACACTTACCCACCCCTTGTACGCCTTTTGCCCCTTTCAAGAAAGCATCTGTCTAACAAAAGATTATTCTCCACTGAAGCCATTACACGGTCAAACTCAACAATCTGGATCATCGTCCTCCGGGCGCCACGACCGCCAGCCCTGTGATCATCCTCCCCGGCCCGATAACCCTGATCGTGGACAGCGGAACAACGCTCTCGCTGCTTCCGCGATACTTGGTCGACGCCCTTTCAGCGCAGTTCCCGGGTGCCGCCACCGACAACCGGGGCGGGTACACGGTGCCCTGTTCCTATCAGCAACAGAGTGGCACTGTCTCCTTCTCGCTCTCCGCCACGTCCTTCGGAGGTCAGAGCCTGCCCGTGTCCCCCGTCATCACCGTCAACGTGCCCTACTCCGAGTTCATCTGGAACGCGGGCGGCAACGTCTGCTACCTCGGCGCCTGGTCCGACGACAGCGTCGGCGTATACATCCTGGGCGACACGTTTCTCAGGGGTGCCTACGTTGTCTTCGACCAGGACTCCAACGCCTTGTACATGGCCGATTACTCCCGATGCAGCGGCCCTGGCGCTGCTGGTAGTAACCTCGTTTCGGTCCCGGCGGGCCGTGATGCTGTTCTCTCCATCACCGGTACTTGTGCCCTGGCTGCCGGGGCGGGAGGAAGCGGCAGCAGTAGCGCCGTCGACCCTGCTCCGAGCACGACTGGTAGTAATCCTAGTGTCACGCTGGCTGGTGGCCCCGTGCCGAGCTCAAGCCTTGGCGGAAGTGCGGGACCCACCGTCAACCCTGTCGGGCCCGTCTCGGTCTCCAGTTCTATTCCTGCTGCCGCAAATCCATCCTCATCGGCAGCTCCTGTCCCTAATTCGGCTACAGCTGCTGGCACGCCAACGACGGCCCTGGGAGCCAGCCAGGGGGCGTCGTCGCCGCCAGTCGCGGCTCCTCCTACCTCAACACCATTCAGTGGTCCAGCTCTCGACCCTAATGCCGTCCCGGCCGACGGCAGCGGTGCTATTTCTGCGGGGCCTACTATCACTGGTGGCAGTGGTAGTGGTAGTGGTAGCGGCAGTGGTGATGGCAATGACCCTAACGTCAACCCCAACCTTGCTCCCGGCGCTGGAGCCGCCGCGACCGGTGGGACTATGAACGGGACCATTACCAGCACCATCACCAACCTAATAGTCTACACTGTGACAGCATGTCCCTCCAACGCCGGCACCGCCTGTGTCACCGGCCAGCTCGCAACGCGAACCAACGTCTACGTCACCACCATCTGTCCCACCACGACTCCCGCCCCGCAGGGCGGCGCTGGTGTCGTGGTCACTGTGAAGGAGCAATGCCGCACGTTGATCTACGCTGTGACGTCGTGCCCAGCCGACGACTCGTCTTGCACTGTTGGCATGACGACGACGCAGACATACACGGAGTACCGCACCGTGACGACCACGACGGCGACGGCGCGACAGACCACCATCCAAACGGTGACTGCGGGAGGCTCTAACAACAACAACAGCCCCGTTAATGGCAATGGCAATGGTGGTATCGTCGGCGGGAACAATGGCTACTCTTCTTCTGGCACGGTCGTGCCGCCCGGGGTACAGGGTGCCGGTGGCAGTGTCGGGGCTAGTCCTTACGACAGCAGCAGTAGTAGCCAGAGTGGCAGAGGATCCAACAGCAGTAGCAGCAGTGGTGGCAACGGCAGCAACGGCGCAAATGGAAGCAATGGCGAGAATGGGAACAGTGGCACTAATGGCAGTAACGGGAGCAGTGGCACTAACGGCATCAATGGAGCAGCGGCGGCAGCCTGCGCCGGCACCAACTGCACAGTGGTGGCCCAAGGATCCGTCCCAACGACGACGATGCCCGTATACGCTGGCGCGGAGAGGAGGATGGGTGCCGTGCGAAGATGGTGGGTGGCAGTAGGAATAGGGTCTTGGGTCTTGGCCTTGGGTGCTTTATAGGGGGGTTTTGCTTGCTTTCCTGCTCTTTTTCCCCCTTCTATTCTCCTGTCATTGCCTTGGAACTGCGGGTTTTCATATTCTTTCCAGGGTATCTGAGTTGTGCCTTGGAATGCTGGGTAATCGGTGCCTTGTATCATCATAGATAGAGTAGATAGACAATTTAGTTTTAATGTATTGTATTCCATTACTGCCGAAGCAAGATGTTACAACATGATCGGTCACAATCCCCAAATCATGTCAGTATGTAGCACATTCTTCGTTCAAGCGTTGGCGTGCCTAATGGCCGGTCGAATCCAATATCTGAAAGTCGGTTGCTTCGGGCATGGGCAGATTTCTAGTGTTATCAGTCCCCTTTTGCTACTTCGAAACGTCCCTTTGCGTGCTTCCTGCAAAACTCCGTGGATGTGTCGGGGGAGGCATAGTCGTCGCCCAAAAGTAGAGGACACAGTCCGCTGCTCGCGTAATTGGAAGGCAATGAGAAAGCCCGCCTCTTGCTGAAACTGATGATCTTAGGGAAAGTATTCAGCCTTCACTCCAAAGAACGGCACCTCTAAGTCCGTTTCAAATTCTGACAGATGTTTGTAGTTCATCTCTCCACTAAAGCTCGTGATGTATAGGTATCATGTTTGCCTTTGCCCCAAAACAATACGCCTTGAAGAGAAAGGCTCCCCGGGGAATATACGGTATATATGCGTGTCTCAAAACCAAAAAGACAAGAGGGGGGATTAAAAAGAAAATTGCCGCTCCCAAACCCTCGCCATGCTTTCCCAGCTTCCCAAAAATGTTTCTGGGTTTCCAATAGGCAGCCAATACCCCCTGAAGAACCAGGCCAATGGGATAATATATAAATCATGCTAATTTCGACAGGGTCGTCAAATCATGGACTCCGCTCTCCGACCAACGTCAGAAGTCGTCGCCTCTCTCCCCCTCCCTTCCTCTATGTTTTCATTGGGCTCCAATAAGCCAACGAAAAACAACATATTAAGTCTAAGTAGTTTTCTCCAACAATGTGTCGTTACCAGCACCTCAGGCTCTTCCAGAATTTGCCATGACCGAGCCGTTCGCCACTGCCCAGCCTTGGTCCCCGTGAGCCGACGCCGTTACGCTTCTCGGGGTCACCGCCGTCGTTGTCGCCCCTGACGCTGCCCAGCGGCGTGAGGGGCTTGGTGACGCCGCGGCGGTCCATATCGGTGTTGTCGAGGACGCCCAGCGCGGCGAGGCGGCGGGCCTCGACGACGCGCCGAACGATAAGAGCAAAAGTTTCCTCGATGTTAACCTCGAGGCGCGCGCTTGTCTCCATGAAGCCGCAGCCGCGCTTGCGCGCCCACTCTAGGCCCTGAGCCGCGGGCACCTGCCGTGACTCCTGCAGATCGCACTTGTTGCCCGCGATGATCTTGACGGGAGGGATGGTGCGGGCGCCGGAGCCTGCCCCGCCGCGGCCGTGGTGATTCGAGGGGCCCAACCCAGCCTTTTGCGCCCGACTCGCGTTGTCGATACGCGTCTCAGCCTCCATGTCAATCAAATCGTTGAAGTAGGAGAGTGCATCGAGGCTGTTGCTTGAGGTGATGTCGTAGACGAGCAGGAAGGCGTCAGCACCCAGGTTGGACCCAGCCCACATGCCCCGGTACTCCTCCTGGCCCGCCGTATCCGTCAGAGACAGGTGGTAGCTGTTTCCGTCGATTCGCCGCGTCACGCTGTACGAGTCCTCGATCGTCGGGTCATAATCAGAGGTCCATTGCGAGCGAACGAGCCGCAGCGTAATGGAACTCTTACCGCAGCCGCCGTCGCCACATATGGTTATGCTGATAGGCACCTGAGGTTGAGGATCCGACGGTGGGCGCATGGCGCAGAGAAAGATGTGGTTAAATTTCTTTTTGGTTCGATTCGTTGCAGGCAGCTTCTTCTTTCTTCTCGTTATTAAGAGATCGTGTATGTCTCTTGGCTCACAGCAGTCTTCGCAGAAGGGGTATCGTGGTTTCCCGAAGGAGAGGTGGCAAAGCGGTGCCGGTCGTTTAAGTCGCGAAGTCGTTAAAATAAGTAAAAAGTTGAGAAGAATATCAGGAAGCCTTCGAGAAGGGGGCTAAAAGGCTTCCAGACGCCTGCTGAGCAAGCAAGCACTGAAACGTGGTGTTTCTAAAGCGTGCTGGGAGGCGTTTGCCGGTTCCAAGTATTGGATTTCAAGATTTGAAAAAGCGTGGCTGGCCCTGGCTAAGTAAATGATAACGGTGTTGGGCGATGGTGGAGTGCACCAACGATGCGCCGCGTCGCAGAGCTTGCACTAGAGGTGAAGTGGATGTTTGATGACGGAAGGACAGTGGGATGAACGTCAGCGTTGGTCAAACAATGGCTGAATCCCAGATCGGTGCGTGTTTGGTTCGGTCGGAGTTTGGTAAAGTAGTGGTAGTGATAATAACAGTGATAGGCAGGAATGCGACGTGACACAATGCCACCCACTTGGATCCCTTTCTTATAAATGTCAAGACAGGAGTCAGGAGATACGAGTACCTAAAGGTAGGACAGGGCGGAAATCCAGTTCTGGGCAGATGGAGAGGCAAAGGGAAGTTTCGCTTTTCCCTTGCCTATTTCCTTGCTTCTTTTGCCCACTTGTCAATTTCCCTCTTGGGTTTCTCCCCTTGGCAGCTTGCGTTGCCGCGTGCTTTCCGGAAAGTAGCGATGGCTGTTCACCTTGGACCTCCTCCTTGGGCCTGGAGGAATCAAAAGAAAAGATTAAGGGTCCTCCACCGTAGTGCCGGGGGCGTTGGTGCTACTAAGATGAGCCGTACCGTGTCCGGTAATTCTTGGTGGGGGTGCCCCAAAAGTGCAGGTGGTCAAGACCACTAACCTGGACCACTGCCCGATTCGCCAATTCAGCTTCCTCAGCTTCAGTGTGATGATGATAATAATGATGATGGAACTCGGTGCCGGGCCGTCTTGACCAAGCCTCCAACTCTAAAAAGGGCCAAATGACGGTAGGATTCAGCTGAGGGCGCGCGCGATACGATGAGGGTGTTCGGCCAGAGAAGCGGAAATGACTGAGCTAATAATAAGAAGAAGCAAGCAAGCGTAGGTAGGTAAGGAAGTAGGTAGGTACTTAAGTAAGTAGCAGATCCTGGGGGAGAAACAGAACCAGCCTTGCTTGGGAAGTGACGGAAGAGTTCCAAGGTTGCTTTTTGATATGCGAACAGAGGAAACCGATGGCATGCTAATGTTCCCTTGACGCTTGATAAAAAGACCGTTCCACTCAGGGTGGGTTAGCTGCCACCACGGGGTACTAATGTAAGTACTTACTTAACCTAATAGGTTACTAGGAAAGCAATCCAGGACAACAGGGGCAGGCAAGAGTTGCAGCAGTTGCAGATGCGTCTCTCCATCTCCGTCTCCATCGAGTCTCTTTCTGGCCAAATCATCCAAGCCAAACCTGGTCCATTGAAGTACGAAAATGTCACTGTAAAGTTTAGTACCACCTGCTGTGTCTATTGTGCTACTGTGCTATTGTGACCGCCCTCTCAGCACGCAAATACATACGCGTGTCTAAAAGACAGGAATCGAGAAAAGGAAAGTCACATACGAGTGCTGGATGGAGATCGTCTCAGATCTCTCAAGTCCAAAAAAAGCAGAAACATCGCTTCTGACGGCTGTCTACCCCTTCGGTTCGTTAGCCATGCTGCCATGGCCCATGGTCAGCCCATCCCCCCCATTGCCCCCATTTCCCCCCATCCTGTCTCAGCGCAATGGCGAGAGAGGAGGAAGCCTGGAGGAGTCAATGGGCTCAATGAGGGGTAAAACTGGCGAAGTGCAATAGGTTACTGTACTAACCTAGGTTACACCTTAGTGGGAATTGGAATGTTGAGAAGTATGCACGTAGTATTATATGCATGCACTCGGATAGGCAGAAAGCACCGTTTGAATGCTACTGTAGTCGTGTTTCTGACGAATCGAATGCTTCCCACGGCCCGTGATAGTGACAGGTATGGATCGTGTCCCATTGCAACCAAAAAGGACCATAGGTAGTCAGTGCAGTATCAGTGGTCAGACACCAGGACACCAGGACACCAGGACACTCGCCTACAGGGAGTGGTGGGGCAGCTATAGCTTTCTCCAAAATTGATGTTACCATTGTTGCAGCCTCAACCTGGTTGAGCTCTAGGTTTGAGACTCGTTCTGTACGGTTAAGGGGCCATGAAATATGTACGTGGTATGTAAGTAGGCATGTAGCCCATCGGCAAAGCAACATAGCTATCTAATGCATGTCTGTTTTTTCAAATTCGGCACGTCGTGAGGCGGACGCTGCAAACTGGTTTTGTATGTAGGTATGTCGCAGGCCAGCAGGGCGAACAACTTGAACCACCAGAGCCAGAGAGCCACCCTCCTGGGAATTGAGTAGAGCTGGGGTACCTACTGGTTTGGGGCATGATCGCCAACATGGCTGAGCCATGCACCATTCCACCCCCAAGAGCATTACGACGTAGTACATACAGTATCGATGGCGGATGGATCTTCGAAACCGGTCCGGCCAGACACGGTTTAGAGACAGATGTGGAATTGAATGTTTAGAGTACCTAAGATGCCTAGATTGCTAGGTATGTATGTTGGTACGGTAGGCAAATAATCACGCCCATTGATCTAGAGGAGACTCCGGTAAGGAGTAGTCATCGTATATACCAGCATGTAGGTACTGGCTATGTAGATTACCTATCTAGGTACAGTATTGACGCACCTCATCATCCATGGATTCTCCATCTTGACCACCCACCCTGCCCTCAAAGCTGGTGTGGATATGTGCACTTTTGCGTTTGCGTCGCTCGCTACCTACCTAAGTACTTCGGTAGTCGTAGTCGTGTGTACAGCAGTCCACGTGCCTACAGGGATCAATTCATTCAACTTAGCCCCATTCTCGGACATTTGTTTGGGAGCCCATGGTTCGGTTACGGAAAGCCATTCGCAACAATGCCACTTGAGCTATGTAACACGGATTACGTAGGTACTTAAATCTGGTCAGTCTATGTATCTAACATCCCACATTGTTGGCAATCGCTACCCTACTGGTAAAGAAGCAACTATAGGATGCACATATAGTATGATAGATTGACATATATACCACGGATTGGCGATATAAACATGTTTCGTCCGGTCACATCGGTCACGGCAGGGGGGGTGCAACTCATCCTAGACAGGGCATATTGCATTGCGTTATGATGAACCTTATATGAGCCGACAGCGCACACCTGAGAGACCTGCCTTGATAGCAGTACGGAGTACCCAGCTTGCCAGCTTGCCCGCTTGCTCGCTTGCTGTGCAAAGCGCAATGATCGTCGTGTGTCGCGATTGTCTCCGGGGTCCCACTTCCCCCCATCTTGTGAAACAGGTTCATCCTCAACGGCCTTGCTTTTCCCACACGAGGGTGATCGGCAACCGCTTCACTTCCGGCGGCGTAGCAGTTTAGCTCTACATACCACAAGCCGGCATTGCTCTTCGCCCTATGACCACAACCTCGGGCTCTGAGCATGGGTACGAGCAGTAATTCTTAGCACACAACGGGGCATACGGAAAAGGAGCCGGCTCGCCTTCTTAGAGTCTTAGTAGTAGCTAAGGTTAATGTGCCCTGCTTACCATACCCTGCCAGTGCTGACAGGCGGCTCGGCCGAGATCACACATCGAACCAAACCGAACCAACGAGCCGTCGCGGTCACATTGGTATAGGATAACATACTTGGCAGTGTCAATTATGTGACTAGTCTTTTTCTTCTTCTCTTTCACTCATGACTGGCCTGTCGACGAGCCAGACTAGTTTGCTTGCTTTGACCAGGAGACCAACATTGCTTTCCTCGAGGCTCTTTCAAAACTCATCATCGCCTACCACCAGGACTTCACGAGATAGAGCGCGTTTGTTGGCACCCACCATGTTCTGCTCAACCAGCCAGTTGACGAGCTAGCGCAGGGGCGGCCTCGGAAGGCTCGATGCTCAATGACGCTGTGCAGGTTGCGGGCGACGGCATGGAACTCGGGCCAGTAGTACCAGCAGCTGAATCGCGCGCCGGACTCGCAACTTGCCCGCGTGCAATTGCAGGCGTCGCAGATGGGCAATGGATATCGCGAAGGTCGCTGGCCAATTGAGAGGCTAACAAACGGTTCATGTGCCACACAGTGCCAAGAAATCGCCAGTCCCGCCAGTCCCCTCAGACCTTTCAGACCCTTCAGACCCCTAAGATCAAGCTCCAGCGTAACGACTCATCCTTTCCAGATAAGGCAAAGCCTCATTTCACCAAGGCCCGATTGCCATTGAAGTCAAAAGGAGAAATAAATGAACTACTTACACTTTTATAATTGCATGTTCAATACCTAGGTAGATGGAATAGCCATCTTTATCTCGAGTCTTTCATCAAGCCAGCCCGTCATGCCTTGCGGTGCTGGTCTCGGGAGGTCGTTCATCGCCCGAATCGCTCTAGCCCTAGTCCTCTTGACAGTGACTATTTGCTTCTTTTTCTACCGGGATCTCGTCTCGCATCCAGCTCGTTTGCTGCCCCATGCCCCCTTTTACCAACCGCACAGCCAAGACAAGCAGCAGCTGCATGGAACCCCGGCAACAACAACGTTGGCGGCGCCCGATGCCCAACATCGAAATCAAACCTGGGGTCCTAGAAATGCAACCTTAGGAGTACGTCCCTCGACTGTTTAATCCCCTTAGTTAGCTGATGTTGACCCTGTCTATGTAGTTTGACGCCATCCTCGCCCTGTCCAAGGGTGGAGGGCAATCATGGCGTGTGCAGGGCCTGCGGGCAGCTGCGGCGCTAAGCGGCCTGGAGGTCACCGTGCCTCCACAGCCGACCTGGCTTCCGGAGATGGTGGATGCATTCGCCGCCCTCAGCCCCGAAGGCGTCCCGAAGCCGGAGCCCGGCAGCGCGGCGGCCTGGCTCGCGCATATCGACTTGCTCAAGTACGTCCTCCAAAGCGAGCTTAACTCTGCTCTCATCGTCGAAGATGACGTCGATTGGGACGTTGATATCAAGGTAAAACCAAACTCACTAGCTCCCCCGTTCCTTGCTCTCCTTCTGAGGGAAAGGCGGCCCGCATGCAAGGAGGGGTGTTTTGTTTCAAGTTTGTCCGTCTGACTAACTCAATTCATTTTCAAGGATCAAATGAACCATATTGCCGAAGCTGTACGCAAGCGAACACATGTGCCATATGATGACAGCAATCCTTATACTAGCCAGTGGGATATCCTCTGGATCGGCCACTGCGGCGACACGCCCAAGGCCAACGAGACCCTGAGTCTCTTCCCGGATCCCACCGTCGTGGAGCACGCGCGCTACGTCGGCTTCTCAGGGACCAAAGGCTACCTCAACGACAACATCCCCGAGGGCCAGCGGGCCGTCTACCAGTCCTCGGGCGCCGTCTGCTCGTACGCCTACGCCGTGCACCGGGGCGGGGTCCGCAAGGTGCTCGACTTCGTGTCGACGGGGCTGGGTCAGGCCTACGACACAAAGTTGTTCTACGGCTGCCGGTCCGGCCTTTTGAATTGCGTCGCCGTCACCCCCGAGGTCATGGTGCACTTTCGGCCCGATGCCAAGTTCGGCCAGACTAGCGAGGTCAACCGCCTGAACGAGGGCGACGCGGCCGGGGCCTTGACCAGCGACGACGGGAGTATTGGCGGCCAGGAAGGCGGGGGCCACCCGGATAAGGTCGCCGCTTCGCAGGCGGAGAAGATTACGGGTACGACCAACAATATTAGACAAAGCGCAAGATGTATGAGTTTATGGAAGAAGACTTGTATTGGTGGTCATAAGTAATCCAGGGGCGTTGGTTTGGGAGGCATGTGAATTTGAAGCCCAGAAACGAAAGGAAGATGTACAGGATTCTGTTTACACTGGAGTAATTGCATCGTATGTACATACATGGATAATTGGACATAGTATCCCTTTCTTAGGTCCGTCTCTGCTGCAAAGCGGGGATATTCAACCGACCAAGAGGAATACCACTGCCGCCTGAGGGCCGCGCTGCCAGACCTGAAGTTCATCGACATCGACAAAAAATGGCTGCCGTCGGGATGGAACAAAGAAACAAATAATGACTGCGCAATTGCATGCTGAAACTTTCACCAGATAAAACAAGTCAACTGCGAGAAGCTGGAAAATTTGCTTCGTGTTGTTTGAAGGGGGCCAACATTCAACGAGACCTGAGATTTCAAGCCGGAGCCTAGGTTTGATAATACGCATTGGGTGTCTCTGTCGCGTTCTCATGCCTTGGGGCAGCTTGCATTACTCCCAAGCTTCTTCGACATGGAAAAATACATCTGAACCCCAGGCTGATTTGTTGTTGGAACTTCGTTACGGTACATCAGTCACGAAGATCGCCTTGTAATGCAAGATTGTAGTGATTGTTGCCTAGTCACTTTCCACCCGACACGACAAGCTGTATCCCGGTGAAACAACATCGTAAATAGCAGGATTGTGAGCTTCTGTAAAGCGCCGTGAGATAAACCATTTCCACCAAGTTCACCGCTACCATTAGTATTTTCGACGAAAATATCATCGCTTTCGCATCACAGTTACAATATGTGTAAGCAAGTACAGTGTCCAATGAGCCCAAACCACAAGATCTGGCAAATAAATAAGGCCCACACACCTGCTTGGGCGCCCGAAAGTCGCGAGGTCATGTGGCAACGGTGTGAGACTTGTCGTCAAGTGATGGGCACGATAGGCATTGACCCTAGCTTTCATACCCCGAATACGACCACCTCCGAGACAGCCTCCCAACACCAACAGTCGGCCATTAACACACACCACGAGAACCTAGTAGATAAGGAGAAAGAAGAAAAATAACAGCGGAAGAGCTCATTCCGATATTCGCCAACCAAGAGGTGAACCAAGTCATGGGACCAATACCTTCTTTCCCTCCTGATGTACGTTCTTCGCACAAACAGCCAGTATAGGTTGATAATGATGGCGCCAACATGGATGAGAGAATGCAGAGGGGCGAAACCCCCTATCCACCCCAAACTGCTATGGGGGAAACCGAGACTCAAGAGGAAGCGAAAACAGCAGCAACTTCTAGCCACTCACAACCACATACTCATCAGCAACATGGCGATTGTTTGTTTGTTTGTTTGTTTGTTTTGTTTTGTTATTTAACTTCGCAACGCCGCCGCGTAGCGGCAGGCGTTCTACCTCCCTGGGGGTATGTGACGTGTCCGCTACAGTTACTCCGTAGACTGTTGACCTAGTATATATACAAGTATCCATACCGATCGGGACAATTTCCTTGTTCGTTGTTTTCTTCGAGCGTGTAACACCTCCTTGCGTGCTCCCCTCATCCTGCGCCATGCTGTCTTCTTTCGTGTTGTTCTGACATTCCCGGTTCCTGTGTGCGCCTTACGGGCTGTTGTGTCTAGAAGCTGGTATGCACCAGCCTAACAACATGACGATAGCAACGGGCATGGATTACACCAAGATACCAATCCTTTTAATCAGATCCTTACTGCGGGTGTTCGGGAAACAGCATTCAAAAGCCCGCTGCCACAACCACCACGACATCACGAAATCCGACGTCCTGATTACCTCTTAGAGCGCAAAGGGCACTCGGTCTACGGTTATTCCGAATCCCATTAGCTTATTTCAACGGCAGTCGTTTTGTAGATGGAATTCTTCATAGCAATGGAAACATCTTCGCATGCTGACTCCAGTAGCGGTTATCCTGATCACAATGCTGTTTCTGGGCATGATGGGCAAAGGAAGCCACGGCCAAAGCTCGAGGCAACTATGGCTTCGTCTTCGAACTGGTACACCCTCCCTGCGTTGATGGCCCTCTCTAGGGGTCAATACGTCAACATCTGACCCATCTATCACACTCGGCGTCTTCGCAATTCACCAAGCATTCAATGTCGACAGAACGTCAACAAACTGCGCAGCACTCACTCTACCTAATGCAACACCATCTTGCTTTCCCCCCAAGGACAATGCTCGTTTCATACCTAAACGCATTTAGCACACAGCGGCTGGCTAGGCTGGATCCACGACGAAACTGCTCCTGCTCAAAATACACCAGTAAACGGCGGCGGCCAAGTGTGGGCTTAGTGAAGTTCAGGTGAGCAGCCATGGTAAACTGACGATCGCCGACACCGTTTACTGCGGCCATAAAGTGAACACAACACGTATTTTTCTCTTCTGCGAACTCCAGAAACTTCACACAACCGTTGGTCTTCCTTCCTTCCCTGTGTCCCCGGCCTGATCATCCCATCCACCATCGTTGTTCAGTCAAGATCCCTCAACCGCCTGGCACCAACACCAGCGCCTTGAGACAAAACACTACAGGTAATTCTTTTTCCCTTCATTTTCCCTCATCTTCCATTGTTTCACTAGAGGATCTATTCTCAAGTTACTTACCAACAAGCAGTCTTGTCGGAAAACTGACGCAACCGCAGCCATGACGTCCGCAAAGCTGGAGTCGCTGGCTGTTGAGCTGAAGGTGATGATCCTTAAAGATATGGACGCAGCGTCCATCCTATCACTCATCTCCGCATCCCCAACTTTGCACCGTGTTTTCTACGGCTACTATGGCGAAATCCTTGAGGACAGTGTCGTGCTCAGCAGTGGAATTCGCCCCGAGGTGCTCAACGATGCTTTGGCAGCAGCTTCATTGCCTTACCCTCTCCACATGAACGACATCGACCAGAAAACCGTTCTGGACAGGGCTGCAGCCGTAGAGGCAGTCAAGTTCTGGAATACTAGGGCATTTGCCTTCGCTCCTAGCAGCAACATCACGAGCACCACTTCCCTCGTTGGTTGCACCGTTCCTGGATACCCGGCTGCGAAGTTCCATCTTCGCGATGCTGTTACTGTTGCTCGTCTGAGTTCCTACATCGAGCAATTCATCGACGACTACACGGAAAAGGCGAGATGCGACCCTTTGCAGGATTTCTACGTCTACAACAATGTACCCCACTGGGCTCACAAGACCTTGAAATCCAAGAAAAGAACCTCTCCGCTCTGCCACAATAAGGCATTTCGCTTGACCAAAGACGAGCTCATCAAGTTCCAGCGCGCGTTCTTTCGGTTTGAGTTCTATGCTCGCGTCCACGCCCACTTGCAATCCGACGGTGAATACGACCACGCCCACAACCCACTCATCGGAATACCTCCTTCTGAAGCCGAGGAAGTAGCATGCGCATATGGGTATCTCTGGTCACTTCAGATGCTCGCCTTTGAGGAGATGGACGAAAATAATGAAATCAGAAAGCGATACAAGAACCTACAAGCCTACCCCGTTCATCATTTTACGACACAGACGTTCGACGATCCCATGTACAATACAGATATTCTTCTCCGGGCCCCCCTCGCCAGCGGTATCAAAAGAGTGTACCAAGCGGTCACGCAACCGTACGAGAAGCGCTACGAACTCGTGTGTGGCGACATCGCCAAACGGGTCGAGGTATCAGGTCGAGTTCGGGGGCAGATGTTCGGAAACGACCATAGCACTTTCATGGGAGCCGTTCTGAACGGCGATCCCCAATGCTTCATTCGCCAGTGCTGCCAAAACCAGTGGGGCCTTGTCCTAAGATATCGAACAGCATCAAGCCACACAAATGCGCATTCCGCGGTGACGATCACCGCCCGTCCCACCGAGAGTGGTGCCATGAGCTCGGGCACGACACCCAACTACTCGTGGAATAAATGGCGCAACCGCCAGATCAAGCACAGGAAGGTCTGCCGTAAGAACTCCAACACTGCACCTCACCGGCAGGCCATGAACATCATCGCAGCTCGTCGAATGTGCGGCTGGGTGTTTTGGGACGACTCTACCTTGAAGCAGCTGGACCGTTGGCGCATGTCTGACTTTAAGGACATTGATCTTGGAGGTTTCTTCCTAGAGAAGGACGACCCCAGCTCAGACGAGGCGACGGTGTGGTCTCACCAATAGAGCAGGCGCGTGGGTTGTTGGATTACTATCTGCTTCAAAAGCAGCATCTTCCAGGATGGTTACACTACAAACCTCATTTGGCGTTTGGAATAGTTCAGCTTGCATGCTCAATTAAGTTGAGGAAGAGATAATTGAGGGAGGTGAGCCGCATGTGCTGGGCGTCCAGACACTAGGATGGCCTATTTCCACCCCGCTTGTACATTAGAACTGAGAACTAAGGGCTGAACTCCTTGAGATATTCGGCCAGAACAAAATTGCCATAGGACGATATAGACAGCAGCATGATAAGAACATAGCTATGCATCCACATAGGAAAGACCAATCCCTGGATTCTTATTTGCTTAGGATTGTTTTATAATGAGCCTGACAAGTCCATGGTACGTGCCTATTGCAATTGTTCACTCGAACGAATGGCGATTGTCATAACAAGGGTAATATCCATGAATGTAGACCTAGGTGTCCCAGGACCCCTAAACTGGGTGAATATTCAAGAAGAGAGACCTGTGTAGTGGGTGTGACATGGAAGTCAGGGTGAAGGTAAAAAGAGCAAAGATGGAACCCCTATCATCATATTCAAGTCAAGATTGCATGAAGCAAAGCAATGAATGCTATGAAACCATATTCAGGAATTAGATTTCTGTTATTGATCCCTCTTCTTGATATACACTGGCCAATTACCCGGCACCGCCGCAACATAAGTCTTGTAAGTCCACTCTTGTTTCGGGTTGACAAGGGAGATATCGTAGCGGCGCACGATCGTGGGCAGGATCTTGGACAACTCGATGCGGACGAGGTTCTGCCCCACACAAGAGTTATAGCCCAGTCCAAACTGCAGGTACCGTGAACGGTTAGCAAGATGGCTACCCATTTGTCATCTCACGGTATAAAGATGCAATGACTCAAAAACAACGAGAGGAAGAAGGTAGAGAATGAAGAGGGGAACTTACAGGGATGAAGTACTTGTCCAACGCTGCCGTCTTTTTCTCACCCGCAAGCCACCTTTCCGGCACGAAATCGCAGGCATCCGAACCCCACAGCTCCTCCGAGAGCAGGATGCTAGGCAGGTGGACGGAGAGAACGGTGCCGGCTGAGAAGGTCCGGTCTCCGATGGTGATGCCGCCGCGGGGCGCCACGCGCTGCAGACCAATGGTGGACGGCGGGCAAACGCGCATGCACTCCTTGATGCACGCCTGTAGGTATGGGAGCTTCTGGGACGTTGCAAACGAGAATACGGGATAATCTTGCGACCCTTCTCCTCCACCCCCTTCCTGGTGTTGTTCTGCTAAAACCTCGTTGATCTCAGCCTGCAGTCGCTTCCAGGCTGTAGGGTGACGGATCGCATGGTAGATGAAAGACTGCAAGGCGCAAGTGACCGTATCCGCTCCGGCACTATTGAGAAGATCAGCTTCCATACAGTCAACTGGCGCCCATAGATGGAGGGTTTTACTCACCTGACATTGGACGTGACAGCCGCCTGGACGTCTTTCGCTGTCAACCTGTGCGGGTCGCTCTCATGCGTCCGGAGCCAATGCGCGACGTAGTCGAAGCGGGCGTCCGTGTTCTTCTTTCGCTGCTCCAACGCTTTGATGCTGCGGTCCACGACGTAGTTGGACGGCATCATCAGCCGCAGCGAGGCGAAAAAGGGGCTTACGAGTAAGCCCTGCAGCCAGGGGAAGTAGGGCAGGACCGCCACGTAGGCGCCGAACTCGAGCCCCTGCTGGAGCGAGTCCTCAATGTCGCCACCCTTTTCCAGAAAGCCAAAACTCTTGGAAAAGATAACCTCGCCTAGGAAAATGGAATGGGTGTCAGGCCCTGGTCAGCGGTCGTGCCTTGCCAATCAATTGGGCTGGGTTCTGTTCATGAGTGTGAAATTCGAAAGTCAAGGGGCGACCGAATTCATTTTATAGGGGGTTGGAGAACTTACCCATGATGTCGTAGGCGATAAAAGTGAAGAATTTCGACAAGTCCATCGGCTCAGAGGAGAACGCGTGCTCATCCATCCACCTCAATAGCAACTCGATCTGGGTATTTATGGCTTGCTCTGACTGCAGGAGGCTCGAGGTGGTGTAAGCAGACGCCAGCAGTCGAGACCTCTCGACCTTCTCCTTGGGGTCCACAGTGGCCATGGGCGTTTTATACGTCGAGTCGGGGAAGGTCAAGGTTTCGTACCAATAGCCCTGGTCAAAGGAACTGTAAGCGAGTGCGTCAAAAACTCTCTACACTTAGGGATATACCGACCTTGGACAACGCCTCAAGTAACAATTTTCGCGGTCCATCGGGGTGGGCGATACTAACTTCGTCAGGTGCGATGCGTACGAAATGACCTAGTCGGCGATGGAGGCCAAGGATGTCTCTGGCATGAGTCCCATTCTTGATAGTTCTTGCATGCCAAAGGCGTGTGTATGCAGCAAGAAACGGGCCAGGGACATCTCGTAGAGCCCAATATCGCTGCAGGACCAACACAACAAGCAACGTTGGGACCACCAATGCAAGTAACGATCGAATCTCAATTAAAGCTGTAGGGCTGATTGTCTCGAAGTTTAAGATCCACATCGTGATACGTCCTGTGTCCGGCGTGTGTTCTACTTTCGGCACTTACTTGCCAGTATAGTCATGGACTTTGAAGGAAACCAAAACCACCACATTTTATTTAACCTGGAAGTTCCCCATTCCCAATCCAGGAGGCTGAGCAAGCTTGTGTCATGTATGCTTTGATTGTTAGATTAATAATGCGGCAAATCCCGCCAAGGTCGACGACGACAACCTATCCGGACCCTCCGTTCATGGTCGTTTTCTTTCTTTGGAGGGGCCAATGCTGGAAATCTGGAACAAGAGACAGGCGCGACAGCCGAGTGGAGTTAGCAACTGCTTCATGTTTTCTCATCACACTGCCCGAGCCGTGCTGACAGCTTTCTTGGGCTGCAAAATTCCATATCTGGACAATTACGCTCGTTTTCCATGGTACTTTCCACGTCATGTCTACACATGACGTGAGAAGCCTGCATGGTACGGCTCGGAGTCGGAGCAGCCTCCTATCTCCATACATTATCCCAGCCCGCCTGCTCAATCGCAAAAGCAATAGCCAGCTTGCAGAATTCTGTCATGTGCTGAATATCGAAGTATCTTGTCAGAAAGGGGTGCAGGTGCAAGCCTGGACCTATTAACTTACATCAAAAGAGAACTTGCCCGTCTCATCGTCCACATACATGGTGTCGCGTACAGTATGCATGTAAGGGTCGAAATCACCGGGGAACTCTCCGGCCGAAGGATCACCTTCGGTGGCAAACGCCGAGGGGTAGCCGAGCTTCGTGTAAGACATGTAGTCGGAGCCAGCACGGCTGAAGTCAAGAAAGTCAGCTCACGTCACACGAGGAAACAGAGGGCGGGGGAACTTGCGAGTCAAGTTCCGTGATGAGGGTAGGAAGCGAGGTGTATTCCTCCCCAAGTTTGGCGATCCACTCTGTCAGCGGGTCGTCTGCCTTAGTCTTGATGAGGACGATGGATTCAGTCGCATTCTTTGCCACGAACCCCGTCGCGTCAAACTCTACCATGGCACCGATCCGCGCCCCTGACTCTTTCTTGTAGCGTGCCACAGCGCCGCTGCCAAGATTGCCACCTTCTTCGCCAGCGTACCAATGAAACTCCACCGGGCCGTCCTTTGGAGTGAAACCGTTCATAGCGAGTACCCGGAACGCCTCGAGGATGGTCACGGTTCCGGAGCCATCGTCATCGGCGCCTGGTGCAGGGAGAAGAGGGAAGAGGTAGTTGGCTGAGTCCTGGTGTGCACCAATGATTGTCAAGGGAAGACTCCAATTACGCACCTTGGGATCGAAGCGCGCAATGATTGAAGGCTGCGGGATCGAATGGGTGAAGTACTCCAGCGAAATATAGCTACGGGCTGGCGACTTGGCAATGATATGGGCTATTTGATCATGGATCCATCGCGCGCTCTCCTCGCCAGTGGCACCCCCAAACCAACGATTATAGTAACCAGTCAGGTGTTCCAGATCATTGTACATCCTCTGCTTCGAGATCTGAGGCAGCAATTGCTGAACGAGGGGCTGATTTGTGAGATTGGGAAGGTCTATAGCTTGTCGGGATTAACAGAGACATGATGACAGCACGAGTGTCAGAGGCACTTACGAGCTTTCCCGGCTTGGGCGTCTATGTTTTGGGCGTAGAACTCATGATGATCAGTCAAATCCATGAATTTCTTGCGTTGCCTTCGCAAGCGCAGCTTGTCCCCTTCCGTCAACCATTGCGGCTTCTCCTCGCCCTGTACATGCAACAATCTAGGCTCTGCGAGCTCATCGGCTGCCCCAGGACGCAAAGCAACAAAGGCATCAACTGGGTCGGGGTGCTTGGCAAGTGCAGTGATTATGGCATCATCTACGATATGGAGTGGCCGAGAGCCCGCGGTCTTGGGAGAATCGCCAAGTACAACTTGGCTGTCGCCGAAAGGTGTGCTAGTGACGAGCTGCGAGCTGCTGAACAGCAAGCATAACAGCTTCCACATCCCAAATGATCCGAGCATGATAGGGAGGTACAAGTGATTGCTTCTGTCTGAGTTCTGATGAATAACGACTAGTTTATTTCCTGATCCATGTGACTGACTGAAGGTTCGGGAATCCTTCTGGTTTAAATGAACATGAACATGCAATCACAGGGCAGCACGCCCAGTGAAGGATTTGAGGCTGCGGTGGTCGCAGCAGACTTCAAATTGCGGGGGAAATATATTTCGAAGATTGGTGGCTGTGGGGGGAGGGAACGTAAGCTGCATCCTAGAATGGCATCATCTTATCCCTATGCGGAGTAACTGTTCACTGTCTGCGGTGCAACGCCGAGTGAGCGGCGCTCCGAGAGCATTGGGGTAATTGGGATACTCCGTGTTATTGGGACGAAAAGAAAACGACCTCGAGGGCCAAACCCGAACCCGATTGGTACACATGGGACGAGCTTACGTTGATCGGTGACGGTTTTGATCAACTTGGGTTGCAGTCATCGTCTTCATGGAGACGCAAGTCTCTTGCGTACAACTCCGGCCTGCTGGTCTGCCCGATCTTGGCATTCCGAAGGTTGTTACGCAGAAGGAGGAGAGAAAAAGAAGAAAGGCGCCAAGGTGTTAGCATGATGACGGATTGCTGTGAGGCTGTGAGACATCGTGCGCAACCTTAGCTACCCATGATAGAATTAAGACTAAATAAACGCACATGGTCGCGGCTGCCCAATGCGGCGATTAGTTCAGCCTATAGACATTATATACATTATATATTGTTATACTTCGTACATATTTCGCTCGACTGGCCGTGAGAGTTTCTAAGACTACGTTTGACTGCCATTTAGACAAGCTACGAAGATGTTGTTCAATAGCCACAACCCTGCCTTTCGCGACCTTGCACTTGATTGCATCATCCAGTCCGGTCTCGGCTTTTCACCAAGTCCGCACGCAGCTACTCTGGAGCTACCCTATAGCCGGCCAAAACAAAGGACTCGACCGACTGGACCGACTAAACCGAGGGTACTGGCTGCCGCGCACTGCAGTTAGCGCTTCCGAATGGCGGCAATGACTTGCCGATGAAGCAAGCCATGATGGGACCTCCGCTCTTTCATCGCTGTTGGGGTCGCTTGCTCCTATAACACAATACCTAATTGTGTTGACCTATTCTCAATTCATTCTCGATCAGCCGGCATGGAGACGATCTTGCGACCCTTCCGCTGGTTCTACCATGAATTTGGTATCGTTTCAATTCACGACAGCGGGCGCAATGCTTGGATTATCATCCTTGCAAGAGCCTGCCGCATGTTCGCACATGGTGCTATATCACTCATACTAGGTACGCACACTCCGCCACGGGTGTATCTAGGGCGAGGGCAATATCGCGGAGGAAGGCTAACTGGGCTATGGTGTATAGCGATTTACTTCGCGGCGCTGAAATTTACTGATCACCAGATCGGGTTGTTCATGACGCTGACGTTGCTTGGCGATGTCTTCCTTGGCACCTTTCTCACCCTGATTGCGGATCGTGTGGGGAGGCGCAAGGTGTTACTCGGTGGCTCTTTCCTTATGATATTCAGCGGAATCGTTTTCGCAACCTTTGAAAACTTCTGGATACTGCTGTTCGCCGCCGTGGTTGGCGTCGTCAGTGTGACCGGTGGAGACTTCGGGCCCTTTCGCAGCATCGAGGAGTCTGTACTTTCGCAGTTGACTACACCATCCACGAGATCGGATGTTCTCAGCTGGTATGTTGCGACCTCAACCCTCGGGTCATCGCTGGGAAGCGAAGCAGGTGGTCGCATCGTCTCCATCTTACGAGAGCAGAGAGAGTGGACGCTGATCAACGCATACCATGCGCTCTTCTGGCTCTATGTTATAATGGGTACGGTCAACGTCATACTGGCGGCGCTCTTGACCAATGCATGCGAGCTGCGGCAACAAGATGATTATACCCAAATCCCGCAGGGCGAACAGCAGGACACTGCCGACCGAGCTACTGCCGCGATCCAGAACCCCGCTGGTTCCGCGCCGTTCTCGCCTCAAGAGCCACAGAATTGGCTCCGTCGGAGTACAACTTGGCTTTCCGATCGCTTATCTCAGATATCCGTTCCAACCCGCCGGGTCATGTACAAGCTGTGGATCTTGCTCGCGCTCGACTCGGTCGCAGATGGCATGGTGCCTTACTCTTGGACGACCTACTACATGGACGAGTTCTTCCACCCATCAAAGTCTACTCTGGGCGATGTTACCTCGGTCAGCTATTTCCTTGGTGCCATCTCCGCCATGTTTGCTGGCCCACTTGCACGACGCATCGGACTGGTGAACACCATGGTCTTTACCCACGTTCCATCGTCTGCTGCTGTGCTGCTATTCCCCCTGCCGAACGTCTTCTGGATGACAGTGGTTTTACTATTTGTGCGAAGTGCCTTGAACCCCCTTGACCAGGCCCCGCGCACCGCACTTATCGCGGCCGTTGTTCGACCCGAGGAGCGCACTGCCGTCATGGGAATCACCAGTCTGGTTCGAACGTGTGCAGCCATGATTGGCCCTACTTTGACCGGATTGCTGGCAGCTAATAAGCAGTTCTGGGTGGCTTTCTTCGTTGCCGGTATCGCACGACTGTCGTACGATTTCGGTCTTTACGCCATGTTCATCAACATCAAACTCCATCAGCATGAGACTCGACCCGATAGCACCCTAGGCGGGCAGGTAGACGATGAACAGCCGGTGGAGCTCGAGCGGGTCTCACTATCTAGCGATGAAAGCGTAGCCTTGGAGATCAAGGCGAGGGACAAGAGAAAGGAAGGCGGTGCGAGCGCCCTACTTCAATTGCCCATTCAAAACGAAAGAGTGAGAAGCAGAAGCCCGCACAGATCGTCGGTCTTGGAGACTTGAGCTCAAGAGGACAAGCACCGGTTAGTCTATCATGATGGGTATAGACGAAGTAACGACAGCAAAATTGACTATAGAATTATTGGGTATCAACTCCTCCTTATTCTCAAAGGACACAGATGTTGCAACGAAACCAGCCAATATGAATTGAACCAACACATTACAACCCACCGATGAACTCCAATCTGCCTGAGGGATATCAAGGAAATGTCAACATGATTTGAAATTTTCACTACTTGAAAGGCTGTTCATGGGAAGGCTTCACAGGCTCTTGTCAGAAACATTCTCCATCTGTGTAGCCTCGCCGTTATCGCTCAGGTCTCGCTTTCTCTCCTGCACCGGTGCGGGAGACTGGTCCATCTGGTACAGAGGCGGCATTGGCGCCACGTCCTGGAATAGGACGAACTTCTTGAAGTACCAGTGAAGCTTCTTCAAGTAGTAAGCCGCATGATCGCGGTTCCGGACCTCGAACACTTTGTCGAGCTCCTCAAGCGTGAGGTTCTTGGTCTCTGGCAGGAAGAAGTAGCAGAACACCCAGCCAATTAGGTTCCACGTCCCATAGTAGCAGAACGCGCCTGTGTTCCCGAAGCTATCCTTCAAGGGCAGCCAACTGAAGCTAATGATGAAGTTGAAGCCCCAGGTCACAGCAGTAGCACTGTTGATCATCATAATCGTTAGTTTGAAGATTGCAAAACGGGGGTGATGGCAATGAAAAAGAACAAGGTCGATGCATGGTCACGCTAACATACCTGCACATGCCGATATCTCGGATATGGAGCGGGAAAGCCTCGGCGGAGTAAGTGAAAGGCACCGGCCCGGAGCCAGGAGAGTAGACAGCCATGAAGAGAAACAGGCCGGCCGCGACCATGGCGAGCTTCAACTGCGACGGGGTTTCGGGATCAGTGTCCGGGATGAGGAAGCTGAAGCCGGTCCAGTACATGAAGATGGCCATGAGCGGGTAGGTGACGAGCAGCAGGTTGCGGCGGCCGAAGGTGTCGATGGTGTAGATGGCGGGGATGGCAAAAATCCAGTTGACCAAGCCCGTGCCCATGGTGAAGAGCAGGGCCTCTTCGCGCGTGTAGTTGGCGTCTGTGAACATGGTCATGGAGTAGTACACAATCACGTTGACGCCGCAGAACTGCTGCATGAACATGACGAACCAGGACGACTGCGCGGCACGCCAGTTGCGCCGCACCGTGAAGAAGTCCGTCCAGCTCCGGCCCGCGCGCTGCGACTCCTCGATCTGCAACAACTTGTGCGCATAGTACATGTCGCGGGCGGCCTGGACGCGGCTGAAGCGGAGGCGCGAGATGGCTTCGAAGGCCTTGGTGTACTGGCCCTTTTCCATGTACCAGCGGGGGCTCTCCGGGCAAAAGTAAACCTGCAGCATGACGATCAAGGGCGGCACCGACGTCGAGGCCATGATCCAGCGCCACTGCGTATTTTCGCCAAAGATGGTAACTTTGCTGAAGGCCACACCCATGATGGTACCCAGTGCAATGCCGAAAGCTGTCCACATCTGCCACATCATGGTCAGCGCGCCGCGGATCGTCTTGGGCGTCGACTCGGCCGAGTACACAGGCGTCGTGCTCGACTTGGCGCCCACGGCGAAGCCCAGGAAGAAACGCGCCACCAACAGGTTGTACCACGAGTCAGCCGCCGCCATCCAGAAGCCTGTAATGACTGACATAGCGCAGCTGACGAAGATGGTGCCTCGCCGGCCCAGATACTTGTTCAGAACCGGGTTACTCCAGCAGCCGATCAGGGCCGAGCACAGGTAAGGGGCACCGTTGACGAGACCTTGAATCTCGGATTTTTTGATGTTGAGTTCATCGAAGTAGAAAGTCTATATGGCGGCCATAAGAAAGGGGGGTCAGCAATTATTCACCTTCTCTGGTTGACGAATGTCACGCAGGAAAACACCACCAGGGGTAGGGTATGTAATGATGATAAACTTCAATCGACTGACCTGAGCAGCGTTGACAGCGGACTGGTCCATGCCCTGGACAATGGCTGAGCCGGCGCAGAGGGTGCAGAGGAAATAGAGCATGAACGGCTGGCTCCAACGGTGAGTGATCTCCCGGCGGAGCAGGTTCTTCTCGTCCTCGCCTAGCTCCTGGATTTGCTCGAAAGCATAATCTTGGTTCGTCACCTGTGCTACCAAGGCGCCCTTCACGAAGTCCTCGCGGTGTTCGGTCAAGCCCCTCTCTTGGATAAACCCCTCGACGTCGGCAACAACCTGTTCCCGGGTCATGCCGACAAGGGGGTTGTTTAGGAGAGTCCCGAGGGACGCCTCTTTCGGGTGGCTGAGCTGAGGCTCGGGGGCCTCGGGGTCGGTACGTTTCTCGGCCATAGCAACCTTCTGTTACAGATTGTGGGGAATTGACCTTCTACCAGTCTTCTTGTGTGGTTTCAATCTCAAGACGGGTGAGAGAGAAAGAAAAAAAAGGAGAGAAACATTGGCATGTTTCCATCGGGGGGCCCAGGTGAGCCCTTGTGTTTAAATAACTGCACGACAAGGCGGCCTTGGCCAACGCTTGGAACCCAACAAACACCACTCGATCTCATTCCGAGTAGGTGATCGCCCATATTCCTTCTCCGTATGAACTCCATGTGACCCCAGGTGTCCACTGAATTGGTAAACCCAAGAAGCTGGGGAAGGTGGAACCGCCATACGCCCTCGATAGATGCGCCGTGGATGCGCCGAGGATTTCCTGCTTGCATATCAGATTTCTCGGCCGTCATGGTACGATGTGACGACTTTGGCGTTTTCGCTAAGCGGAATCGGCATTGCGGCATGGTGTAAGACGGTCGAACAGGCGGTAGATGGCTCGGCGTAAGCATGTTTCCGGGAGGAACCCAAGAGCCGCAAAGACTCGGCTGACGAAACAATGCCATCTCGGCGGTCTTGGTCGTGCCCCCGGTGACGTATGCCGGGAAATATGCCAAGCTATAGGTCATGGGCGCCGAGAATAAGGCAACCCAACGGGCGGGACCCGATCTGCAGGAGCTGTGCGAACTGCTCGCGAGACATTGGCAAAAGAAAAGGAAAGACAGAAAATCCAAGAAGGCGATTTATTTTAGCGATTATTAGGTCCTCAGGATGGCACTGGGGACTTTGTAGCCGAGCGAAGCCTCACTAGATTTAGGCAGGATGGTCTCCCGCATTTGCCTGTATCTGACAGACAGAAAACTACGGATTAGTAGAGCCAAGCGTGGGATTCAGACTTGGCCGCATTCCCAAGAAAACCAACGTTTCCACACGGTGCCGCTCTTTTGGCCCTCACGCTCTGAAGGTACTGCTGGGGGGCGGTTCTGATAGTGCCCAATCAACCAGTGCATGTCAATCCACATCGACGTTGTTACAAATTTCGCCAAACGTCTCCATCATATGATCCAGCCCATCTCTGACCTCGATGGCGCGAACAGCGCAGTCTTTGCCCAACACCATCTGGACCTCCTTCCCCAGACCCGCACCGGCCCCCTCGCCCACCACGACATCGTAGATGGCCCTGACGGCCTTTTTGTGGTCGCCCTTGGGCTGGAACTGGCCCTCCTGGAAAACATCGATCGTCTTACCCACCAGGTTGTTCTCGTAATCGGCATCGAGCGGCTTCTCCACCATTCGAGTCGAGCGTCCCATGGGCGTGTTGAATGACCCCAGGTACACCTGCAGCACGCGGATCCCGAACTCGGCCACTTCCTTGGCCAGCGTTTTGCTGATCCCTAAGTTGAGAAATAGATCAGTTATTCGACGGCGAATATAGTTACTTTATGATTAGTCCCTTCCTAGGTTCAAAAAAGCAATTCTAGAACCATGCGCCCGTGAATGGGCTCGACTGTGAAGGAAACCTCGACTTACCATCCAGGGCAGCCTTGCTCGCGCCATAAACACCTAGCGCATGTCGTGCCTCAAGTCCGGATCCCGAGCTCAAATTGACGATGACGCCATGTCGTCGCCGGCGCATGTACGGGAGCGCGGCGCGCATCAGGCGGTAGGGGCCGAAGAAGTTGGTCTCCATGACGTCGCGAACCTCCCCATCGGCGAAGCCCTCGACGGGCCCCGTGATGGCAAACCCGGCGCAGTTGACCAGGACGTCCACGGGGGTCTCCTCCACGGTCTCGAGGCGGTCGATGATGGCGCCGCAGTCCATGGCGCTGGCATCGAGCTGCAGCCACCGGCCACGGCCGGGCGGAGAGGCCCCCTCAATCTCGGATACGAGTTCGGGCGTTTTGCTCGGCTCTCGCGACGTCGCAATCACGCGGTGGCCGGCCGCCAGGGCGTGGCGCGCGAACTGGAGACCAAAGCCTGATGAGCAACCGGTGATGAGCCAGGTCAGCAACTCAGACTCCGAAACAGTATTATTGCTGGTGGTGGAGGCCATGCTGCTCCAAACTTATCCTTAACAATAGATGAAGCAACAACGTTGTGTTTGATTTAGGCTCGATTGCGATGTTTGAGAAGTGACCTGTTCATGATGGATTTATCCATTGTCTTCTGCTCCAGAGTTGGACCCTTATGGCAAGCTGTTCTCTCGTCTTACACGGAGGTGGAGATAAGGCCTGGTTAATTCCTCCAAGTCCGCTGGCCCCGAAGCCACCCGACGCGATCTAAACTGAAAACTTAGGGGCCTTGAAATTGCTGCTTACATGCAAAAGATCGCCATCTGGGCAATCAGAGAGGCTACGAGGTCACAGAGTACAGGGCTTCAGCTTTCTTCTCCATTCTCCGCTGATGTGTCTCGTTCGTCCCGTTTGCATGGTTTAGCCCGACGATATATGGACGTGGGCGAATTTCATTGAAGTAGTCAGTATTTCTAAAATGAGTGATGGGATGCTCGGGGGTTGCCCGTCGTCAGCAAACGAGATTGGCTGTCTGAAGTAACAGCTTTCCGACTTTGCTTCTACATCTATACTGCGAATTGCTCTTGTTCTAGTTTCTACCTTGCTGAAGGACATCCGGAACCAACATAGAGGTTTCAGAACTCATTCAGACGATAAAACGGCCGGGCCCTTTTCTGTATAGGATATTGCTTCGTCAACTTCCGCCTGACATCCAAAACATGTTTATTCAATTCCGCTGCCTCACAAATCTTACCAACGTCCCTGAGTAACTCTGATAACAACTGCTCAGACTGCAGTCGGTAGGGGTCGTCTATTGCATTGACTCTAATTTGTCCGTATTATCTTTATACCGATCGCTTGCTTCAAGTAGATGGAGTGTATGGGGAAGATAGAGCCTCGAAAGGTATTCGCTTCTCTTATCCCAAGCGATTTTGAAATGCTGAAGGATCATAGCCATCAGGCTGTCATTCATCTGTACCCATTGCTGCACTGCATGGTGTACGATACTGTGCATATCTTATAAAATGTCCTCGTACATTCCTTCGTCACCTTCGGCCATAGCTATGTTTTCATCTTCCGCATCTTCACCATTTGCATCTTCGGTTACCATGTCTTCGTCACTTGTCTGTTGATTTTCAGTTTCTTCGTCCTCGCCCTCGTTTTCTTTTTGCCTAGACAGGAAATCGTACGCAGAAAGGGTACCAATCGTGCTCAGTGTCTTCACACCGGACCCTAGATCGGGTAATAGTGTGCAGGGGATAGCTTTGGGCCCCATACATGAAATGTAAGTCAGCACTTTGACTGCCACTTTATCTTCTGTTTGAATCTGGCGGAAAGATATATACTAAGTCCGGTCCGGGGCATTTACGGATTCTGGGTATCGCATATTGTCGACAGGCGTCCAATTCATCAGCTCTACCCGGCCTTGCTTGCTCCTGAAGAGTTTCAAGTATCCTCCAATATCCAAGTTGTTCCTGTTCATGAAGACCGCTGCCTGTGCAATTGCCAAGGGTATATATGCAAGTTCATAGCACAAGCTCTGCTGCATCGCGGGACGACTTTCCTCGCTTTATCGACGCTCGTAGGAAACCCAACGCATCCTCGTTGCTCATACGCGGTAGCTCAATGATGTCAGACCCTTGAACTAATTCGAGAGCAACGGATTGTGTGCGTGTTGTGTAGATCCTCAGACCCCTGTCGCTAGTTGGAAGATGGCTGCGAATGAAGTCAACAATACCCTGATCATCCGCATTATCAACAATCAAGAGCCATTTCCCTGACTCTAAGGAGTTGAGATACTTCCGAAACAGTCTCTTCGGGTCTTCCGTGTTATTCTCGGCCCCCATCGGGTTACCAATCCTCTTCACGATGTCGGAGCATGCGTGTTCAAACGTCTCGCGACTCAAGACAGGAACCCAGAAGATGGAGAAATCGGACTTGTTGTGCTTGACCCAGTGAGCAAAATGCGATGCCACCTAGCCCTGCTCTAGCGAGCTGTTGAGAGGGCTCGTCTTCATCGGGGAATAACTTTCTCTTCAAGTCTTGCAAGAAGCTACGACGGCCAGTAAAGTGCTTGTTTCGGGACAAGGGAATGTAATGGTGCTGAAGAGGGCGGACCGCTTCGTTTATGCTACATGGTGCATCATCTTTCCAAATAGATAGGAGTTAGTAACTTCCTCACGGCTTGGATAGCTGTAAGATGGCTTCGGAACATTGACAACAGTGTCCCGAACTATGGCTGGGAAGGCGGCTTAAGCGCATCCAACCGCTGCTCCAGCGTCTGGCCTGTCTCGCTATTCCCCATTTCCACATCAGGTCCATGAACTACCTTTAGCGAATCGAGTGACTCATGTTTCTTGAATGCCATCCTATAAATATCCTGGATATTGCGCCTGACGGCTTTCATGTTATCTTGACCTTCCGCGGTCGTCCCAAACTTGCATACGTCTTTGTGGCCTCCTATCAACTTAACCACATGTTCCCGGAATCCTGGCAGCCCAAATCGTGCACTGTCTCTTTCCACTATCTATTCAAGAGTCAGTCTCCGGGTGAGTCATCGAATGTTACTGAAGAGTGACTTACGCTGTCAGAGGAACCCCAGAATGACACGATATCGTACTCGAGGAGCTGATGTCTCCAGTGCTCCTGGAGGATCTTAGAAAATATGCTGCCATGAGATAGCACATCCATTACACCGGGACCTTTATGGATTCCGAGTGCTTGCGCAAGCTGGGATACCATGCTTCCCAAAACCACCTGCGCGTCCTTCCCGCCTTTCTGCGGCGTCGCAAAGAAGATCATGCCTGAAGTCAAGTCTTTGATGGGCGCATATTTAAGGTTGCTGTGTGCGTTGACCAAGGCCTGCTCCACGAGCAGACCACCCATGGTGTGGCACAAGAAGATGATGGGATGATTCTCTTTTTCTTCTCTCTCGGTTCGAATTGCTTCGAGCAGCTCGCTTGCCTTACCGACAAAGGCGTCGGTCTTTACCGTATAGCACGGTGGCATTATACTCATAAGTGAAGATTCGTGCCCCGGGGACATGCCCGGGAAGGAACCCCCGCAGCCGCATGCGACCGTTAGGCCCGCTAGGTGTCCGCCATGTATCCAAGGCGTGCTCGGCGTCTTTCTTGATCCCCGGGTTCAGGCCATGGACGGCAATAATACTGATCAAGGTGTCATTACACAGTATCAACGATTCTCTGCGATAGTCTCCACGTGCTCGACTGTGGGGACTTCGATAGAAGACTCCGGATCCAGAAATTGCTGACGTAGCGGCTATAAATCCGTTAATTCAGGCCTCTCCAGGAATAAAACCAAGAGGCACTGACCATGTCTCAGTCTCGCGGCTCACATCAAGATTAAGGTATTGATTTTGTCATGATGACCGGTTCGCGATTCACAAAAACTTGTCTAGTCAAGAGAAGACGGAGCAGCAAAGAGAACGCAGCACATTCGGGCAATATATGTCAACCTGTGCTGGGTGGCATTACTGCCACACCGGCAACCCCGCACGACTGCCCAATCAACATGGCGTCGTGATGAATATGAGACGAGCTCTGCAGCCGCCAACTAGGCAGAAAGGCTGTCATGGTGTGGCCGAGATGGATGGACAGTTTCCTCTTTGGAAAGCGACAAGACACAACGAGATTGTATCCGCGGACACAGGCGGCATCAATGTCATGCAAGGTGATTTGGAGTGGTAGGGGGTCGAGAGGTCTAACCCCTCGCGACAGTCTTCACCATCATACACTCAAAATAGGGGGCCGAGTAATCGTGATGTTGAATGAAGTCAAAAGGAAATGAGTGCCACAGTGTGGGTTTGACGAGACTTATTATCAAAGTGCGGTGAAATGACATAGGGAAGTTATTCTGTGCCTGTTTGCTACGCAAGCAAACAATTCAAAATGTAATTGCGCCTCGGCTCCGAGCAGTTGGGGAACCGAGGAACCTGATTTCGTCACACATCCTTACTAACCTCATTGCATGAAGACCACCCGACGGTCCACTAAGTAAGCAGCATTTATCAAATAAAATCGCATCAGACCTCGGTATTTGTACACAGTCAATCCTCGAATACCTAATCTTTCCCTTGCACTGCATTTGTTTTGTCATCACTATCATCACTGCCATCACTATCATTACTATCACCATGGCGTCCACTGCCAAGATCGCAACCCCTCTGACGGCCCTACTCGGCATGGAGCACCCCATCATGCTCGCGGGCATGGACATGGTCGCCGGCCCGGAGCTCGCGGCAGCCGTGACCAACGCGGGCGGCTTCGGTACGCTGGGCGGGGCACGGTACACGCCCGACATGCTGCGCGAGATGATCGCCGACATGAAAGCCCACCTCGTGAACAAGGATGCGCCATTCGGGGTGGACCTGCTAGTGCCCCAGGTTGGCGGGAGTGCGCGCAAGACTAATGTGAGTCGAGCGAGCGCCCCCAGAAAAAGGGGCCCGTGTATTCTCAGTGTGGCAGAGCAAACTAGCTGACCAGAGCCCGTATGATCGGCTGGTTTCCACCTAGTACGACTACACCAAGGGTCACTTGAACGAACTCGTGGATATCATCATCGAGAGCAAGGCCAAGCTCTTTGTCTCGGCTGTAGGCGTGCCTCCCGCGTGGGCAGTCGAGAAATTACACAAGGCCGGTATCCTCTACATGGTAAGTCAAATGCACATATAGAGGTGTGGTATGTGGTTTCGTCCCATCTAATGAGCCCGTCGAAACTGACTGCTTGCTTGAAAACATGGCAGAACATGATTGGCCATCCCAAGGTACGGAACGATAACTGAATGTATGCAGAGGCGCGAACTCACAAAGACTAACAATGGAATTGTCCTCTTCGTGTAGCATGTCTATAAAGCATGTCAGGCCGGCGCCGATATCATCTGTGCCCAGGGGGGCGAAGCAGGCGGGCATACTGGTGACATCCCGACGAGGCAGGTTCTTTTCACTTGCACCGTGATCTGAGATTTGGGTTCTCGCCATATGTCCAACCGGCTTCTACTTACCTGCAATACAGCATCCTAACCCCCGCTTGCGCCGACATTTTGAAGCAATACAAGTCGCCGCTGACGGGAAAGCCCGTCCTCCTCGTAACGGGCGGCGGAGTCAATGATGGCCGCAGTCTGGCCTCCTCCCTGATGCTCGGAGCGAGCGGCGTCTGGGTCGGGACGCGGTTCACGGCCTCGGTGGAATCCAAGTATCCAGAGACGGTCAAGAAAGAGTGAGCAAGCCCTGAATTGACTCATGTTCTATAGCTGTATTATGCCATATCCTCTGCTAAGACGAGGCTATCGCTAAATCTTGTCATTCTGCAGGGTTATCGAGGCGAGCTACGATTCCTGGATCCGCAGCCTGATCTGGAGCGGCCGCCCCTTACGCGCTCTGCGAACACCCTACGTCGACGACTGGGAGGTTAACCGACAGAACGAGATCAAGGACTTGACGTCGCGAGGGCTCGTGCCTCTGGAGTACGAGCTGGACAAGCTCCACCACGAAGGGAAGCTGACCGAGGAGATCGAGGAACAAGCGGCACTACGGTGAGTCACGCATCCATTTGCGCATACATCGGACACGACAAATCTTTTTGTAAACCAACTCAACGACGTTATCTGAGCAAACAAATGCTAATCGCTCCCGCTCTGGCTGGATTAATAGACCTATCGGGATTGTGGCGGGCTCTATCAACAAGCCCGGACAAACGGCGGCCGAGATAGTCAATGAGATGGTGAAGGAAGCCGCTGAGCTGTTGGGAGCGGCTCCCTTCTACTTGACACCAAACTCAAAGCTTTGAGCAGTGTAAACGAGGTGTATGCATACGGAGGGCAACATCCATCCATGTGTATAATTGCATTCAAGAGCGGAACTGCCCAAGAGATCTGGAAGGCAAACAATAATGAGGTGGTATTGAGCGATGGCGACATTTTAATAATCTCGTAGCTAGTGCACACCGGTGCAATTATGGTTCTGGAAGGGTCTGGGCTGTTGTTGGAATCGCAATACAGTATTCAAATGCATCTTAAAGAAGTAAGACTTGCTGCATGTACTGCATGAAGCTGCCAGAGACAAAACGGACACTCACACCCCAGGGAATCTAAACGCCAGTCATTATAATGCCCCTAAAATCCAATACTCCTTCGTCCTGACTAATAAGTTCTCAAACCATAAAGGACTTGGAGCCTTCGACCAGACCATCCCCCATCTTAGTCACAGTGGACCAATCCGGCGCGAACCTCCGGATCTCCTTAAGCGCCGGGATCGCCGTGCGCTCGTCTTGGTCATTCCACAGGCAGACAACCCGGCCGTCCATGCCTTCATCACCCACATTCTTTCCCTTGCTCGACTTCCACGAGAACGTCACGTCCCAGGGGCGCGCCCACTCGCGGCTCCACAACCGTAGCTCCTTGGAACCGGCTTCGCCGATCCGTGGGAAGCGGGGATCCTCGTCGGACCCCTTCACGACAATGTCATCTACGGGTCGGTCGAAGTATATCCGACAGGAACGCGTGTTTCGACCGCTGACCCTTATCGAGGCGCTGTTTTGGCCTTTGGCGCGTGTCACGTTCAAGTTCAGCCATTGCGAATAGGTTTTCTCTGGCGGCAAGGTCCCATTCGTGGTAACAACCCGCGGAGCAAGGCCACTCCACGAGTATTCCGTCAGACCAGAGCGCGCTGAGCTGAATTGCTTTACAATCTTTTGCCCAGCAGTACTGGGAAGGCTGCCAACAATATCGTCCATAAAGGACGATTCCACTCCAGCAAGGCATACTTGGTTTATTCCAGTGTCCAGATTGAGACGCTGCACAAAGAAAAACTTCATACGGCTTGTTGGGGAAAATGGGAAGGCGGCGAGATTATATATGAGCGTTCCAACGAACACAACGAGTAACACCGTGGGTATATGGTAAGAATGGCGGTGAATGAATGGGGACAATGGCAAGAAGACAAGTATGCTCATCAGGGCCACCAAGATGTAAACTAGGAGAGCAGAACTGCCATCCGCGAGCGTTTGGTTCGTGGCGGTTGTTAGGAGAAGACCGATCTGACCAAGGATAATGGTCGTTATCGGAGCCATGATAAGAAATTGGAACACCCACACCCAGTCCGAGAGGTACTGACTCCATATTTGCTCATCCCCAAAGACAGGCTGCGAACCAATGGACCGTTCCTGCAGACCAACGTTATTACCTGTGTTGGGAGGATCGGAGCGGTTGTATCTAGCAAAGGTCGTCTTCGATCCCCGGAGAAGCGAGGTGGACTCGGTGGCCTCTTCAGCATCATCTTGGTTTTCGCCATTGATGGCCACATTGGGCTGTGTACCAGAGGACTGCGGCCTATCCTGTGCGTCACTTTCTGCCGTTCGTGGTCGTTGTGCGTCAGCTTCGAAGCTCTGGTCCTCCGCATACTTGGCTTTCGTTGGTAAGCTGAAAAGCTCTAGGAACCCGAGCAGTGTCGCCACAGAAACAGCCAGGAAATACCATACGATCGGGTAGCCCAACGCCAGCTGGTATCGTTCCTCGTACACAGTCTCCACCACGAGAAGGACCCACCCAATGACAAACAGCCACAGCAATGCATAGTGCCGGTTGAGTGCAGTTGGTCGGATAAAGTTGGTGGCACGCGCCAAAAACCACATGCAGTAAATCCAAGCCGATGCCATCATGGACCACACAGCGTAAGGGCTACTATACACAATGAAGGGGTTCAATTTGTTCATCATAAAGGCAAATCCCACCAATATAGCGGTAGACGCGATAAATATGGTAGGGAATCGCAGAATTCCGCGCAGCGAGTGCAGAGAAATACTCTGATCATGGTCGGATTCAGGATGCGGGGGTAAGCAGTGGCTAAAAAGGTAGAACTTGTCGAAGTGGCTAAGAATCGCACCGGTGAGAATGAGAGCAAGGGGCGCTACCACCAGAAGTGACACTGAGACAGCGAAGAGGGAATGGAGTTCAAAAGTGAGGAAGGCTTTTCCGAACACGTCGAACCACACGGCTGAGCTGCCTTGTCCACTGGGGACTTGGTGTTTCCCGGCGGCATCGCCTTCGAAGGTTTTGCCAGTATCGGAAGTCAAGGTTTGCATCGTGGTGACGGCGGCTGAAAGCATGTGCCAGATGGAATTTGGGCTAGTGTGCCGGGCATCGTCGTCCTCGGTGTGGTAACGGGCTCGGGGTTCCATGAAGGCAACATCCAGACCACGCATTCCCATGTTCCCGTTGAAAACCACATAATCGGTCTGGCTTCGGATAAACCCAGATTTGAAGGCGTCACCGCTCACAATAGTGCCGAAAGGATGTGGCGAGTTCTTGTAAGCCGCAGCTGCTTGAAGATCTGTAGCACGAAACAGGGTTGCTCTGCCTCCCGCGCCCGCCCCCTCGAGATTGAGGAAAACACGTGGAAATGCAGAGACGGGGTGCCGGCCAAAGGCTCGCGCTCCGTTCAAATAGTCCTCCTCGCCGTTGTTGAAGAGTGCGACGAAGCCTTTGGTGGGCCGGTTGCCTTCCGTGGTGAAGTGGCTGATGAGTTGGAGCAGGGTAATGACACCCACGCCATCGTCTGTAGCTCCGAACCCGGTCGAGACACTGTCATAGTGAGCATTCACCATGGACCCGCCGGACGAAGGCCTGCCGCCCCTTCGCCACCAGTCGCCCTCATCGTCCTGGGAGCCCCTCACATAGACTATGATGTTGGTTCCCTCAAAGTATGTGCTGACGGTCGGAGCTGTTGAGGCGACGCCGCTTGCAGCAGAGAAAGTGAGGTTGGACGACATGTCATTGAAGACAACGACAGGAGCGTTGGCGTCGGCTACAGAGGCGTGTTTGGCAGCGGACTCCAGTCCGTAAGCGACGCCATTGGCCTTGAGGAGTTCGTCAATGCGGGTCAGTAGCCAATCACGGACTTTGTCATTCTTGCGACTGTTATATGGATGGAAGCCATTGCTAAGCTCTTTGAGATCTAGCCAGGCCTCGGTAATGTTAACGCCGGCATAGGGCGTGTCCGATGGCGGTGCCGGAACAGTGTGTTGTACAAAGAGTAGTGCGACAATGACGGCAATATACACGACGGCGGTGATGACAGTCACCTGCGACGGGCGGAAGGCGAGCGGATTGGCCACCATGGCTGCTGATTTCCCGGGAGACAAGTATGATGGCCTACTGGCGAGGTGACGGTGACATGGTCTTGGAGGGGAGTAGACAAGATTGAAGCCAGATGGGTATTGAGCAGCTAGGTGGTTCGTACTTGGAAGGAGTGTCGAGTAGAGCTGTAGTAGTGGTATGTCTGGCTATATGGTTGTCTCGTCTTTTCTAGGTAGAGTGAAGTTGGAGAATGAATGATATGATGCAATCAAGTCGGAAAGGTGTGCGAGGTGCTCAGAGGTACCCCAAGGTGCTCAGTAACTCCGAGGTGCTCAGATAGTTGATGAGAGGTAGTGGGCGTACGTAGTAGTGGGTGTACTGGACGGCTGCAGGTTTTAGTTGCATCCACAGCCAGTGGATGAGCCAGTTCCCCGCCTTCTGGTGGGGGCATCAGCCACTAATGCGACACGCGCCTCGAGAAATGGCCTGCTTTCTTGAAATGGCTGCCTTGTTATCGCTAACCACGAGGATCATCCTGAACCTTTGGATATGAACGGTTTGGCATTCGATTTGATCTTGGGAAAAACTTCAAAGTCATATAATGTGCTTGGGTTTTCTCTAGATTAACTAAAGAGGTCTATTCCAAGACATGCTGGACGCAATCACCAGACAGTTGGGTCCACGAAGCAATACTGCATAGTAAGTACACTAGATAGTTGCGCATCAAAAGAGTGTATTAAGTTACTATCTGAAATAGTTCGTGTATTATTGAACTTTGCGCTCATCATCCACCATCACCCCTTTTGACACTCCAAGTTGGTTGGACGTCATCAACACAAGCTACCTCATTCGCCGCCAATAGTCTTATTGGCCCCAAACACCAGCGTCATTACCCTCAGGGTAGAAAAACGCCACGACCGCGATGATGATGTACACGGCACAAAGCAGGGCCCCCTCCAGGTAGTTACTCCTGCCGTCAAGGACCAAGAAGTTGACAATAAAGGCAGACACGAACAGGCACACTGTTTCAAACAAGGTGAAGTATAGTGTCATCTCGCGGTTCATGATCCAACCCAAAATAACGACCAACGGCGTGATGAAGATGGCAATTTGAATAGAACTGCCGACGGCGACGCCGATAGCCAGGTCCATCTTGTTCTTCATGGCCACCGTCAAAGCAGTCACGTGTTCCGCGGCGTTGCCGACAATAGGGAGAATGATCAAACCGATAAAAGTCTCGCCAATGGTACTGGTCTCGACAACGGCATTAATAGAATCAACCATGAACTCGGCGCACACTGCCACTAGTCCAGTGGAAATCAACAGCAGCACGATGGCCGAGATCCTAGAAAGGTCATCCTCGTGATCTCCCGTTTCTTGACCACTTGCCTCGACAAGAGCCGCATGCGGTATTGATGCGGGTAACATGGCACCAGGGGCTCGGTACTGAACTTCGTTCAGTCGGTCGGGTAACGAGTTAGTTCGGCGAATTCCGTATCGCACCCGAGGTACGCGTCCGTTGGGGGCATTGGGGCCCTGGGCGGGCGCCTGCGAGAACACAGGCGGAGCTAGACTTTTCACCGGCTTGAATGATATAGCTCGTAGGTTCGTGAAAGGGCGTCTAGCAGGGGCACCGGTTGCATCAGGTTGAGCAAGCCCATCCATGTTGGTGACGGTATCGGCAAAGTCAACACGGCGAGGTTCAGAATCGGATATACCAGTACCACCGGCCGGCACGGCAACCAGGTCGCCAACACTGGACACTGACGTGGCAGGTATGTTACCCTCCTCAAGAACAGGAGTCGCGTCCTTTCGGTGCTTGCGGTGCTTGTATTTCCTGTGACGATGCTTCCTATGACGCTTCGGTGGTTCTTCTTCGATGGCTTCTTCACTGCCCTCGGTGTTCATACGGGGAAAGACTGGCTTGGTTGGCCCATTTGAGGAATCGCCGGATTTTGATCCATTGTCTGCTAAGGGGCTTGCGGGGTTGGTGCCAAACGAGGAGGAGCGGGTTTGCTCGTCAGCTGTGTCGACAGATGCGACGCTCGACTTTCTTCGGCGTCTAGATCGAATTGCCCTTTTGACGCGTTTGGACATAGTGTTGCCCGAGTGGCTAGAGCCTGCCGAATCAGAATCGGACGAATCGCTGGATTCCGAGCTGGAAGATTCCAGCCAAGCAGCGGCGGGCCCAGGGGTGGACTCTTCGTCAATAATGTGCTGAGGAGTCGATTCGTACATGTATGCATGCGATTTCAACTGGAAAAGAAGATAGATGACATAAACCAGCAGGAGAATGACACTGGTTCCTCGGCTAATTTTCAAGGACTCCGCATCTGCCTTGTCGTTGTTGGCGAAGGAGGCATGAAAGGCAGTCGGCAGAACAAGACTGCAAACGCTCAAACTGAGCAAACATGCGCTCATCTGCGTAACGGTGCTATTGTATATCTGTTCTCGGAAGCGCAGACCTCCAAAGAAGAAGGCCATACCGAGAATCAATAGAAGGTTGGCCAAAATCGAACCCAGAAGCGAAGCTTGCACGATGCGAATCTCGTCTTTTGCCAGAGCAATGATGAAAATAATCAGCTCGACCGCATTACCAAAGGTAACGTTGAGAAGGGCACCAATCGCGTCACCAAGCTTCCGAGCGACCGATTCAGTGGCATGGCTCAAGAGGCCAGCCAAGGGAATGATGGCAACAGCATTGATGGCGAAAACAGCACCTGGCGGCATGCCAGGCACAGTAGCTACCGCGATTCCTGCTGGAACGGCAAGCAGCAGGACGTTGAACCAGCTATGACAGAGAATTTTCATAGTGGTCCGGTAGAATCGTATGGGCATATTGGGACGGGGTTTTGTTTCTACGACAGACCCCGTCCCCTCAGGTTCCGATGCCTGACCAGCTGCGGTGTTGCCATCTTGTGTATTGTCGGCGGGGTTTGCTTGGTTGGCACTCTTGTTGCCGTTGCCGTTACTGTGGACAGTGTGGGCAGGTGCGCCTGCTTCAGCATTGTTGCGACCACCATCTTTCTCACTTATTTGTCGTGTCTGTCGATTTTGGCTTATAGGAAGCGTCGGGGATGCTGTGGGGCCTCCATGCGCGTGTGCTCTAGCCCATGAGCGTATGCGATCTGTATACGCAAGTGAGTCAGAGGAAGTTTTCTTCATCGATAGCGGAGGGTCTGGCAGATACGACGACAAGATCGAACAGTTCTTGAGAGAAACAAGAAAGAAAGTGAAGAAGGGAGGAAGGAAGAAAGGAAGGCAGGAGGAATATGTGATAAAGAAGAAATGAGGCGGGAGGCAGCCACGAATCTGATTAATAGATGGGATGCGGATGGGGGGTCACCCGCGGTTTATCTGATGGGGATGGGGGTTCCTTGTGAACGAGCAACGGGCGTGGGCAGTGCCGTTGTCGTTCTGGCGTAGTAGTGTAAGTACCTACTGAGATAGGTGCCCACCGATGACCATCCGAGCCAGTCAGACTTCGACATGACATCTGGTGAGATGCTTGCGAGAGTGACGTGGGTCCCGCCAGCTTTCGGGGGTGTGCCAGCATACATCATTTAGCCACTAGCTTGCATGCGGTTCGCCTCTGCTCTGCAGACCAGATTGTTTGAATTGTGGATTCGAATCCAGGGGTAGTGGCATTCTGGGAAGAAACAACATTGGCCGCCAAGACAGAGAATAACCATCGTGTCTTTATATCATGATGGATGATGGCAAGCACGAACTGTGCTTCTGCTGTCAACAGCATTGTTGATAGTTGATGAAACGCTTATGCCTGATGTTTTGAGGCCCCAGAGCTTGTCGCATCGTTACGCGACGCAACAACCAGCCCTTCGGCTGCAAGATTACAGGTAGCTGGTGACTCGGGGGTGAGCTCAGAGTAAGGCGTGCGTAGAGTGGAGCTTTCCAGTGAGGCATGTTTTAAGTATCTTCTCGCCTCGTTGCGAGACAGAATTGGATGGATGAATGGACGGAGTTCAAGAGCAGAATACATAGTAGTAGGTAATCTATCGCTCGAGGCTCATGTGCTGATGGTATGGTTGTAGGTGCATTTGGATGTTGGTTTGATAAGATAAATCGATAGTAACTTACGCATATTTCGCACCACGCTGACACTACGTCGCTTGGCTGGTGCTTGGAGAGTCTTGGTTGAGGCTTGTTTTGGTGTCTTGGGAAGCTTGGCTGTGGGGGAGGACTTTTAAGTTAGGTAACAACGGCTGGGATATCGTCCAGTCTGGTACTGTGACTGCTTGTCTGAATTAAAAGATGAAGAGACACAAGAAAGTCCTAACCAGGTCGTCCACTGATGTAGTGGTAAAGAAGAAAACGAACCAAACACACCGAGAAGTCTGTTCTCGATGGGACTTTTGTTGGTGCTTTTGTTTTGGCCCGATGAAATGAGTGTCCGGCTTGGCGTCTAATCACCGGCGTTTATCCACAGCATAATAGTACAATACGACATGGGCTGTAGTGCTCAGTACACGCATTATACCGTATAGTCCGGAATAAGGTGGGCTTTGTGGTGACTGTCTATCTACTTATCCGTCACGAACTACTGTATAAAAGCATAACATACTAATGTCGGGAATAGCTCCGCGATGCCAAGGACCCAATCAAGTTACCATCCGACAAGGAATTGAATTTCGAATGTTCGATGAACCGTCAGGAACCCGAAAACGCAACTCAAAGATGACGTATATGGCATCACCCTGTGAATCCGATCCAATACATTCGAGCATGTTGCAAGCGCCACGTCACCAGGGGCCAGGGGCCAGGGCCAGTCATTCAATGGCGGATACTTTGAGTGAAGTTCCAAAGCAAGAAAGAGGCCTCTGACCTCTTGCGTTCTTCTGCTGCATCAGATAGGTATCAAGAGCGGTGTACGAATCGAAGTTCGGCGCATTGAGCTCAGTTGTCGGACCATGCCAACACGACGAATTGGACATATAATCGTAAGTGTCGGGATGCTCGTCGCCCGGGCACACACCAGGTACATGTAGCCATGTTTGTTGCTTTTCGGATCAGACTTGAGTATCCCTGAAGATGCCAGGATGCCATTCATCCGCCTGTTTTCTGTTTTCCTGCAGGACAGCGCTCTTTGCGTGTGGAAATATGGATTCGGCAGGTGTGTTGGCCTGCCGCCGACCGAAACATTCCCTCACATTGCACGTAAGGGTAAACGATCATCGCCTTATGATCCATCAATACATACCCGGGTAGGTAGCACATAGGTTAACTTGGGATCCAACACAAAGCGCGCGGGCAGCAGCATGCTCCATAGGTGCCTAGGCTCTCCCTGCGATCGTTGGATGCTTGCAACAACTGAGTTCAAATGTAGCAAGGGAGGTAGAAGATAATGTATGTAGACACTGCCGTGTCTTAGTATTGAAGTGATTAATCTATCTGGACTGGTGGATTGCTCATGTAACACCGGCTTTCATATCATGCGCTACATCGACAAACCCTAGATAGAACGCTGTGGAGTAGTTAATAACGACTGCCGACATAGATCGGCGAGCCAGTACTTAAGGTTAGATGCTGCAATGATCGAGATAGCCTTCAGGCTTGACCTGGCTTACAGTTTGCTCCCCGTGAACGGGAGATCTGCGACCTACTGCGCAATAACATTCGAGCTCCAACCAGTCTCCAACGAGCCCTCAATGTAGCCTACATGTACACGATGTAGCGGCTACCTACTTCAAATCAAAATATTTGATACGAGGATCAAGGAAACCGACGTCACCATTTCAAGTTGAATGTTCCGAATGCGGGGTAGCAATCAGCCACTCTGGCGTACCTGCCTACAACCATTGGGTGGCTGGACAGTATGTATGTACTTCCAAGGTTCTGTCCGTAGGAGCACTGGAAAGTACATGCTAACCTGTGTAAAGTGTGTAAAGTAATCATCACTACAGGAGCAAGCACTTTGGTATTTCGAGAAAGCACCTTCGATATACACTGATAGAAGTTGAGGCCATCGAGAGTCTTCTAGTCATTGAGATGATTTCAAATAGCGACCCTGGTCAGCCAAGACGATCATATGGTAAGTATGGAAGCGGAAATATGCTGTAGTAGGGGCGGCAACTAACGGATCTTGGCAAATCAGCACAGCCCACCTGCTCCTCCTGGCCCGTTGGAATGTTTCAACCCGACAATTCCAATTCCCCTTCATGACAAAGCCAACAAAACAGAAATAACTTCGCCTCAAAAACTGCACGTGAAGAAGAGAAGCGGCTCGACGTAGTACCTATCCCTTTGAGCGGTGTCTGCCTGGCACGCCAAGTTACCTTTGCCACCAGCATCCAACCATTAGTGCCATTACTGTCTGTAGCTGCGGCGTCATGAGCAAGCAAGAGTGAATTATCATCACATCAGCCGCCCTCCGGTCTTTCACTAGTTTTGCTCCAGCCGGCTTAGCATTACGACTTGAGAAATCACCTGTGCATAAACAAGCTAGTCAGCGAGGCGCAGCCGAACTTGACTCAGGTCATAAACTCATTGATCGCTCCGCAAGATACGACAACTCATTACCAGCCCTCTCTATTCATAATGTGTTTCGGCAGCAAAAAAGAGAGCTCCAGCGAGCTACCTCCAAAGCCTGCCGTAATCCCACAGCACGCTTTCACAAGTGCCCCTCCTGCATCGACATCTGCATCAGCATCAGGGAAGATGAATCAGGACTTTGCGCCGCCAGCGGGACCGCCACCGTCAAAACGCCCGAGCAGACCCGAGGATTACGCGGCGCCTTGGGGTCCTCCTGGCCACTCTCAAGCCAATGACTTTGCTCCTCCTCCGGGTCCACCCCCAACTGGGCGCCACGAGGACTACGCCCCCCCATCGGGGCCGCCTCCGCATCAAGACTATGCACCTCCGTCTGGCCCGCCACCCTCCAAGGGATATGGTGGGTATGAAGAGTTCGCACCTCCTCCGGGCCCGCCTCCTCCGGCACAGTCGGATAAGAAGCATGCCTGGGAAGAAGCCGTCCCTGATACCTCGGAGTTGCCACCGCCGCCGTCGTTCTTCGCGGCACACGACTTCTCTCCTACAAACAATGCTACCGAGGAAGAGGCTGAAGCAGGCGAGGCCTTCTGCCGCAGTAACCCCATGCTGGAACCAGAAGCGCTCGACCCGACCAATACAGAAGCCCAGCAACAGAGCAATTTCCGACTTTTATGGATGAACGAGAATGTCACCATTGCTCCCGTTGCCCTGGGTGTATGGAAAGGGTTCAGCAAGAACGGCACGACTGATACGAGCATCATATCATGGCCTCCGCTATATAGCGTTAGTGTGCATGGGCCGTGGGCTACCGGCCGCACTAAGGTCATCTACTACGAGGTCAACTTCTTGAAAGATAGCCGGCAGGAAATCAGCATGGCTCTGGGCTTCGCCGTGCCCCCATATCCCGGTTTCCGCCTGCCGGGCTGGCATCGCGGCAGTTTGGCGGTTCATGGCGACGATGGCCGGAAGTACATCAACGACCGCTGGGGAGGAAAAGACTTCACGCAGCCTTTCAAACGCGGAGAGACCGTGGGGATTGGCATGAAGTTCGTCCCGCTCAAGAATGACGGCGTCAATGTGAAAATCTTCCTCACCAGGGACGGCGTCCATCAAAGGGGCTGGGAGTGGGACCTTTATGAGGAAACAGACATGGTGCAAGATGGGGGTGTTAAGGGCTTAGATGGGTTCCGTGATCTGTGTGCTGCTGTTGGTGTTTTTGAAAAGGTGCACTTCGAGATCGTCTTTGCACCCTGGCGCTGGAAGTGGCAGGGCCTTGAGGAATACAGCAAGCAGCCCTAAAACTCGGCCCCGATTATGTACCCTTAGAGACATACACGTTGTCTTGTATGCCACTACTATCATGCGGAATGCCGCCAATGGAAATAAATATAAGCCAATCTGACTTTTCTATTTTATTAGTTGTCGAGTAGCTGTTGCCGTGAATTATCACTTACCAAATAGTATGAAATTCGCTTCCACGTCAGATACCTTTCTCATGACCTCCAAGCTCCCAGATTGCCTCTTGATCGATTGGGCCATGAATCAATTTCAGGTGACCCTAATATGGGCATGCCAACCACATCTTAGACCAAGGAGATATTCTGACCCTCCATTTCATTTTCATTGATGTCTTCCAACAATCCCAGGCCATGGTACGTCATTCATCAGACAACAATTACCATTTTCGACACGCCACCCCCGAATTCAAGGATGCGATGAGCCTCTTGGAATTCATCCAACTTGAACTACTTCAGTGGAATCTTGACTTTACCCTCTTCTATAACCTTGAATATCCGCTCGAGCGGCATCTTGTGGAAGTCATCCAGTCCGCCACCACTTGATTACCGTCAGTACTCCACACAAGCTCTCTGGTACAGGCAGGATACCCCCAGCTACTTACTAGGTGCAAAGTCGAACCCGATTTGGAAGGTTGGAGATCGGTTGGGATTGATCGAGCTCCCACGACCCGCCCTGGATGCCCGTCATGCACACCATGCCCTTGGCCACAATACAACTTAGCGAATCTCTCAGAGTCGTAGTCCCAGTGAGCTCGAGGACCTCATCGAAGCTACCCTTGGGAGTCTGGTCGACTTCGGCCGCAATTTTCGCCGTGGTCAATAAAGACCTCGTCGGCCCCACTGTCGCGTAGCATCTGCTCACGAGCGGCATCGCGGGTACCACCGGCGATGCAGCTCGCGCCGAGCGTGTGGGCGATCTGCAAGGCGCACAAGCCGATGGAGCTGGTAGCACAGCGGACGAGCAGGCTCTCGCCGGCTTGTAAGTCCAAGGCGCTTACCAGGGAGCCCCATGTCGTCTGCATCATCTCGGGCAGGGAGGCCAATACGCTGACCGGCAGCGATGTCGGCGGAATGGCTCGGATGTTTTTCGCGTCAACACACATGTACTCGGCGTAAGACCCTGGGATCTTACGGCCCAGCCCACCCATGCATGTAGCTATTTTTGCGGATGTCAAGGTGATGATTCTATCATCCTAGGACGATACCGACCGACTCCAGTCCCAGTGGGGCGCGACAGGCTCTGCAGAGTTCCCGTAGGCTACACACGCCCAATACACTCGATACCGACGATACGAGGAAATTTCACAGTTAAAGAGTGGCCCTGATAAGTATTCATTTCTTGAGCACGTCAATACGGACAATCACAGGTTAAGTCATATCCGAAAGTGAGAAATACCTGCTTGGGTGATGCCGAAACCCATTATCTTGAGCAAAACCTGCCCGTAACTTGGGGTGGGAATGGGGATATTTTGCAACTTCAAGACATCAATGCCCCCAGATTCGGCACAGACGACTGCGCGCATCGTTTTGGGCAATGGGGACATTGTCGCCAAAAGATGGATATTCAGATAATGTATTGTCAATGGCCATGCTCTTATAACCTGAATCCTCAAAAGGTATCCGTTTGAAACCCATAGATGCCAAGGCGAGAGTGCGGATGTAGGGGCCTTGGCGATCCTACGTATCTGGACCTGGACTTTAATGGCGGGGTTAGGGACTGGCGGGGTGAGACCAAAGCAAGGGATCCAAGATGGTCATCATCCAATCGTAAACCTTGAGCGCAGGTAAGTCAATCTACCACTTACGTGCATAGTACTTTGCACATGTATCGAAATGGATGGACGTTTGCTAGAGGAAAGTTTGTCTTGGCCAGCCACGCAACAAAATACGTCAATGGCTTCCCATGTTGTCTGTCTACTTCGCGTCTGACAGAAACGCGAACATCTTGATCCGGGAGGATGGCTCAGGATAACATTCGGGGTTTCGGTTTTCATATGCAACGCGATTGCATCCATTATGATATATCCTATTAAAGACCTGGAGATGCCCAGGACACGAGTGCCTACTGCCTACTCCGGTTCCGTCAACCTTCATGCATGTGCTCTCACGATGGCCCATCACTGCCAGTACAATCAACTTGGGCTCAGTTGGAGTACCTACCCCGCCTGCCCGCCGCTCCCTGGGCCAGGGGGCGCTCGGATTTAATGTCAAAGTCCGGTAATTTAGGGGAACATGACATGACGATGGTCTCACGCGTCGACTTTGCCCTCGGTTCTCGAGCGAGCAGCCATTGTACTGTTCTCTATGGCTTTCCTTATTATTCTCGTCTCTTCTCCGCCACCGGCGTCCTGCTTTGTACAACCATCGAACATTAACCCGTCGTCATATTCCCGTACAGATGCCATCGCCCAAGGAAGCAGGTCGGCACTAACGATATTGGCTCCATTGGTAGCGGGCGATCTGACCGGTCTCCCTTTCACACCACCACCCTGTCTCCCCCCTCTTTCAGGGCTGAAGATGAAATGCTGCTTACGGAAGCACCTCCATGGAATTTCCATCCACGAGGACCCCACCAGCCAGCACCATTACCTGTCTTGTTCCCCATCTAATCGATGGAGAATAGCTCTATGGAGATGAGTTCTTGTCGGTTGACTATGTAGGCCTGACACCTGATGGCCAGGCTGACAATCTCTTGTCAACTCATCCCATGTTTTTCACCACGTCAATCTGCCGTTAAAGCCAGATTCAACGGCTATTCTTATTCCATGAAACCGCCAGGCGCCATCTCCGCCGACCGTTGAGCTCGGCCGATCCGACTTCGGTTATCGCTGTGCTGGCTGGGCTGGGTGCTGTAATCACCGCAAAAGTTGACCCGAAACCCCAGCAGATCCGCGGCAGAATCGGGCATAGTCGACAGCGGGCCAACCAATTGATTGATCTCTGCCAAGCAACCCGTCTTTGCGTGCATGTACCGCTACCTCGTCACATTTCCAGAGCACTCCAAAGATTTTCTGATTCATCCATCCCATCTCTTGACCCAGCGCACGATAATCGCGCGCTATCCGCCCTCCATAGCGGGAACGAGCAACAAACGTCAACAACACCCGCTGGGAGTCCTAAAGCACGCAATCCACTCTTTCCGTGACTACTGCGCCGGCGCATTGTCATGGACAACACAATGGCTATGGATTTCTCGTCCGCCCCCCAGACAGGGCACACACCAGGGTCCTCCGTAGATTCCGTGATCCGTGACAACAACTTCGGGCCCCCTATGACAGCTCTGGGCAGTATGGGGGGCAGCGCACCCCCTGGCGCCACCATCATCGACCCGAATGTCGAGCCCTCGTCGGCTATGAACCCACGATCGTAAGGAGAGCCCATTCGCAGTACAGCCAACATTTAGCTAATGCAATACTTAACTTCAACAGTTGTGTTACCTGCCGCCGTCGCAAGGTTCGTTGCGACAAGCACATGCCGTGTGGCAATTGCCGCAAGGCGCACATTTCCTGCATCTTCCCGGCCCCGGGCCGAGCACCGAGACGCCCTCGTCCGAAAGATCCCAACGCCCCACCCAAACAAACGAGCGAGCGAGAAGTCGAATTGATGAAACGACTTCGGAAGCTTGAAGGCATTGTGGAGGAACTGAGTGGACAAATAGAGGTCGACACACGTCAACCCACGAGCGCCGGCGACTCCCCTGAAGATTCGTCGCATCCCATCGGAGACGAAAGACGGCCAGAGACCACCGACGCCTTGCCCTCTACCGCTCCGCCCGGGCGCACGTCGAGGCCAGCCGAGCCGGTGAGAACCAGCACTGGAGGGAGCATAAGTCGTCAGAATACCCTGAACAGCCCGATTCAGAGCCCCGGTGGTAGCCACGTACATCGAGATTTCGGGCGACTAGTACTTAATGATGACGGTAAAAGGCGATACGTCAGTAATGCATTCTGGTCGAGGATGAGCGACGAGGTAAGGCAGCCGTCCACGAGGAATATTCGTTCAGCTAACTAAAACTTGTGCCTTAGCTCTCGGCACTTCGGGCGGAGACAGAGAAGTTTACAGATGAAGACTCGGATGAATCAGACGACGACGGAAGCACGCCGGCTACCTCTACCTCTACCAAAGACCAGCAGGCAGATCACCATGCTTTCATATTCGGATACAGGTCGGCAGACGTCGATCTGAGGAAACTCCACCCATTGCCATCACAGATTCCCTTTATATGGCAAATATACACCGAAAATGTCGACCCGATAGTCAAGATCCTCCATGTACCAACGATGAGCGAGATCGTCCGACAAGTAAGGGCTGATATGGGCAGTTTGACACCTGGGCTAGAGGCTCTAATGTTTGCAATATACTATGCCTCGATCACCTCAATGGAAGAAAACGAAGTGAGCATCAAGTGTGATTTTCTATCCAGAACACGTCACTAATAATCCAGGTCCAAATAAATTTCAATACGGACAAGACACGGTTGCTCGACCAATACCGTTTCGGTACCGAGCAAGCCCTCGCTAAGGCCAACTTTGTCAATACTTCAGATGCTGTGGTGGTCCAGGCGCTTACCCTCTATATTGTAGTCGTTCGCAGAAACGACAGCACCCGATTTTCGTGGACGCTCACAGGCCTTGCTATCCGTATAGCGCAGTCTTTGGGCATGCACAGAGAGGGCACACAGTTCGCAGACCTGACTCCTTTTGAGATCGAAATGCGTCGGCGTCTATGGTGGACTCTGGTTGTGGTGGATCTCCGATCAGCTGAAGACCAGGGTACCGAGTTGGTGATTGCCGAGCGGACTTGGGACACAGAGTTCCCCCTGAACGTCAACGATAACGATTTTGGTCCCAACATGAAAGAGTTTCCTCCGGAGAGACAAGGTGCTACCGATGTGACATTCTGCCTCATCCGGTACGAAATTTGCAGTCTCGCAAGGAAACTGCATTCATCCGTCAACGCGCTGGCGCCGTGTCCGAAAGACACCCATTTGACCTTCCAAGAACGCGAGGCCATGCTTCTCGAGATGTATAACCGCGTTGAGGCCAAGTACCTGAAACCGTGCGACGATGCAAAGGGCGAGTTGCTGCACTGGGTGGCAGCCGCCATAGCGAGGCTGATTATGGCCAAAATGAGTTTGACCGTGTACCAGTCTGTCCTGTTTCCTGGTGTAGGGTTAGAAGTTTCGCAGCACGCCCGGGATCGCATTTTCAACTCGTCCGTCGAGGTCGTCGAGTATAGTCGGTTACTGAATAACGAAGAGAAGTGCAAACAGTACAGGTGGCTTTTCCAGACATACACCAACTGGTATGCTGTGGCCTACCTCCTACTAGAGTTGGGTCGACGCGAATGGTCACCTCCCATGGAGAAAGCGTGGATGGCGCTCGCCTCTACTTTCCAAATGGAGCCGGCAGAACTGGCCAAGCTGCAAGGAAACAATGCGGTCATGTTTCCCATCCGAAAGTTGTTCGTGAAGGCACAAAAGCATCGCGAGTCGGAAATTGCGCGTTTGCGCAGCGACCCTGCGGCAGCCGAGAAGTTGGATATGACCGAAGACACCATCACAGCGCCCATGATTACATTCCAGCACCTGCCAAGCTCTGTGCGTACATCGATAGCCCTCGACCGGTGGCGTACCATTGTAGGCAGGCCGAAGCCAAACAAAGCTCCTCATAGGTCCTGTATGGATGTCGTCCCAGCGACTACCCCTCCAAATTCGGTCAGAACGGCTACACCTCCTCCAACAGCGACAACGACGACGACTACGACGTATCAGAAGGAGCCAGAAGCAGACTTCACCCCAACGCAATTCTCGTACCTCGATGCAGCTATGTCCCAGGTTGTCTTCAATGCTGAAAATATATGGGGCGCAGCCTATGAATCTGCTAGTCCTATGGGCAGACCAGACGGGCTATCTAATGAAGTACAGCCGCGGATAACACAGCCGCCTCAACCCATGTCGAATTATGCCAGCAATGGCAATTTAGGGCTCACCTCGGGAGCCGGCGCATTTTCTGGGGATGTATTTAGCTCACCAATTACATCATCACAGCCGTTGCAACGGCAATCACAACAACCACAGTCACAGGCAACAACGGCAGCAACACAATCTGATAGCTCAAAGACCACACCTCAACTGGACAACCCCCCGCCATGGCTGTGGCCAGATGCTGGCTGGAACTGGGGTCCCGGTGATGCGAGCGGAGCACCGGCGCTAGCGGCACCAGTGGCGCTGCCGGACGACGTCGATGTGAACATGGATGAGGACTTCAACTGGCAGGATTGGCAGCAGAGCATCCGCGGTTTCGAGGCGGACGCTGCCGCGGCCGCCGGTATTCCAAATTTCCATGGTGGATTTACTGGTGGGCTATAGACAGACGGACAGGGCTAATCAGGACTTATTATAGTGAATGAGATACTATAGAAGGTGACGGAAAGAAGGGTCAATGTTGTGGATTTTACTATTATTATAAAGGTGCTAGGTGCTATTTGTGTTTGTGTGCGTGTCGATGGATTTAGATAGGTTGGCGCACATCATCATTCTTGGATATGGGCTCAGCGTTGTTGTTATTGTCATCGTCTTGATGTGAATGAAGGGGGGGGGGGGGGGGGGGGCGGGGGGGGGGGGGGGGGGGGGTGGGTGGGGGGGGGGGNCACCCCCCCCCCCCCCCCCCCCCCCCAACACCCCCCCCCCCCCCCCCCCTTTCTGTCGGTTGGTTTCGGATTTTTCATGATTCCCCATTCGTTATGCTGCATTTGCGATCTTGTCTGTCCGTATAGTGTCTTATGGTTTGGGGAAGTGGTTCGAGGTATGGCAAACATTGTGAAGATTGGTATGAATAATCATGTACAGACGAATACCACTTTATTAGTATGCTTTTCTGCTAAGTTGAGGGGGCTGATGCCTGTTACTCTACACCCTCGCCCCTCCTTTTCAACAAGATTGCATAAATGTGCTTTACCAGTTGGTAGTGTACATCTTCCCGGAAGCTAGTGTGTATGATTTCGCCACCATAGGATCTGACTTTGTCTAGGTACGGGTTGCTTTGGTTCTCATTATTGGCGCAAAACTGGTTAGGGAACAGACCATCCTGTCTGTGGCTCTCGGGAGGTTTTTACGGCTGACCTTATGAGCAAGTACTGACAGATGCTGAATGAAGTTTTGAAACCTGGAGAATCATCCAGAGGTAAAGGAGTACACAACGCAGGCGAAGTTGACGTCTCGCCTGATAATTCATAATGAGGAGATTCTGACGTGAACACAAACACACTGCGAGGGCTAGTACTAGTCTCACTGTTCACTTTCGACATTGACAGCAAACTCAAGACGGCAAATAAAAGTGGTGAGAATCCAGGAACCGTCTGGATCATTTGGCAAGTACGCAATTGTGTTTACAATGAGCTCTCACCTGCTGCTCTATGCGCCTTTAACTGCCCCCTGGATGGCGAAAGCACTGCATCTACTACACCATGCAGACAGACAGAGCAGGGATACCTAGTACGACTAGGACTTTTCTAGTAAAATGCTGATTCCGTTAAATAGAAAAACTCAAGCCCGTCTTATTCAGGTCAGTGGTGTATTACTTAAATTTTCATTGGAAGCATTATTGGACGAGAAGCAGCGCCTCCACAGACAAGGGAATATCTTAGAACATGACCTGCTCCTATGTTGAACCAGCAAAACAAGCAGCGGACAAGCTTCCTAGAATTTTGGCCCAAGGTCGTTAGTTGGCTTGCTGAGGGAGTAACCTGACTTACTGATGATGCTTATGGTCCAAGTCCACTCGGAACTTCCTTTGTTCTGTAACCAAAGGGCCCAGAGATACGCATGGCCGAATCGCAATCAATATACCAGCGTTGTGATATGGTCGAAGTACATCAAGTATAGTGACATCATATATATACATATTTGCACACGGTCTCATAACACGAGGGCCCAAGGGTCACTGGTTCATTTGATGATCATGGAATGGGTGCCACTGCCAAGGGCAGGTACCGATTGCTGGTATGGATCACGACAACCAACAGTAGCCATTTCGCATGCTGCTATAACATTATGGTCGGCCATATAGGATCGCGATGGCCAGTCAACTGCTCTCCTAATACTCGCATAGGAAGCGAGTTGGTACAGGTAGGGTATCAGTTACTGGATTGCAAGCTGTTTTGGGTGTTTGGTCATATGCCATTTCTCATATCATCACTGCCATAGGCGGCACAAACAGACCCGCCAACGAGCTCCAGGTGTATGCTTTCAGGCACATCTGGACAATAATTCGCAGGGCCTGGAATGTAACAAATGCACCGTTTCCGATGAGGCTCCCGATGAGACCCCGTCGCCGTTGTGGCAGCCCTGCATGCCATGCAGGTCACATAAGGCTAGAGAACAATGAGAAGGTTGAGGCTCGCCTTCAGAGGTCGCACGGCGTCAAGACCCTCCCTTACAAGTTCCAATTCTCCTGGAAATCCCCGATTGAATATTGCGAAACGAATGCGATAGTGGGCCGAGGGAAGGAGTTCGATTTGATGCCGAACTTTAGGATGCCTGGATTTCTTGTTTCACTGAATACATATCGATGATATGCGTATCCGCCCTTCCAAGTTCCGCCGCCTTGGTGTTGTTGTTTAGGCGCGGTGATGGTGGGGTTGAGCTAAGAGGTCCGCTGTGGGTCTGCCTGAAGGGCCCAAAAGGGACTCCAGCAATACATTACTGCACACTACACCCAGCAACTTGTAACTCGATGGAGGTCCCTGGAAAGTATGCGAAGGAGATTATGGAATTGGAACTTCGATAATTATCTTTTCTTATCCAGTGAACTACACTGAAGGGATTAGCGCTGGTGGATATGCCGCTGTCCTGGTAGCCGATTGGTGCGTGATGTAATGATGTATTATTGAAGTCCCTCCTTTTCCTTCTGGGATTTAGGTTAGGTGTTTTTGAAGGGCCCCGCTTCTCCCCCGAAGGTTTAATTTATGCAAGTTTAGTTCAATGTAATCATCCCAGGTTCCCAGCACATTTAACCTAGCGCGCGCAAGGCTTCGCTGCCCGACGACGCTTGATTGAATCTACGAGGCTGTGTGAACAACATTGGATTCTATTTCTGCCATTCGTGTAGCCAGCAGGCGACAGTGTTCCCAGCTTAGTCTCCATTTCCATTACGATTTTCATTTCGTCCTCGCCATGGATCCAGCTCGACGAGCCATGATAAATGGTGGTGGCCGCCAGTCGGCTGCTCGAGGCGACATCACCTCTCCCCGACGAGACCCAAACACTCGGATTACAAAACAACCCGCACGACCCCCCGGCAAACCGAACACGGCTTACATGACCCAAGATGAAGCGTCAAGAAAGTGGATGAACGACGAGGACAAATTCGTCCTGAAGCAGTCCAAGAAAAAGGCCGACATCCGTGTGCGCGAGGCTCGTGCAAAGCCCATCGACCTCCTTGCCTTCAACCTGCGGTGGATCGACCAGGAACGCGATTTCTTTGACGACCATGAAGGCGATGTGGAAATGGACGTGCCTGCTCCGCTTGCGGTCCTGGAGGGCCTGAATGAGGCCCAGCTTGACGAGCTGGAGGGGGAGATAACTTCGTACCGCTCGCTCGAGACAAACACTAGAAACCGGGACTACTGGCAGGCCTTGCAGACCCTCTGCGCCGACAGAAGGCGCAAAATCAAACCCATGGGTGCTGAGGAACGCGCCGTCAGCTCCGTCAATCCCGATGTCGACAAGATCCTAGGCCCCAAGACGTTAGACCAGCTGGAAAAGCTCGAGGGTCAGATCAAAGCCAAGCTGCAGTCGGACGAGGCAATTGATACCGATTACTGGGAACAGCTGCTGAAAAGTCTGATGATTCACAAGGCCAAGGCCCGCCTGACAAAGGTATATGAAGCAATCAAGGAGAGCAGGATCCAGCAATTACGTGAGCAGAACCCAGACAGGGCAGATGCTTTTGCCACCGCAGGGCCTTCCACTGTAGCAAGCACGCAGGATGCGCCTACTACGGTTATCCCACCTTCTAAGCAACCCGCAAGAAGCATTCCAGCGCCGGTGCGTAACGCCCAGCCAACTGCCACCAGTGTACCAGGAACCGCCAGGTTCTCCGCGACGGGTGACGAGGACTTCTCTCAGGCAACAAGGGCTCTTTACGAGCGGGAGGTTGCTAGGGGTGTCAGTGAGAATGAGGAGATCTTCACAGCCGAAGAGACTGTCCCCGGTACGGATCAACCACAGTGGGCCGACAAGTACCGCCCACGAAAGCCGCGCTATTTCAACCGCGTGCAGATGGGCTACGAATGGAACAAGTACAACCAAACCCATTACGATCATGATAACCCCCCACCCAAGGTTGTGCAGGGTTACAAGTTCAACATATTCTACCCGGACCTCATCGACAAGACCAAGGCACCCACCTTTAAAATCATCCGGGAACACGGCAGGCGGCGGGGCGAGTCTTTTGCTCCGGCGGGCGAGGAGGATACCTGCTTGATTCGCTTCATCGCCGGCCCGCCCTACGAGGACATCGCCTTCAGAATCGTCGATCGTGAATGGGATTACAGCGCCAAGAGAGAGCGCGGCTTCAAGAGTAGCTTTGACAAGGTATGCATGTCTAAATATATCCCCCTCCCATGCATGATGTTTCACGTGGTCAGGACACCCCAAAATGGTTCGAGAATCTCGTTGGGACTTGCTTTATGCACCTACTACTCACTAGTATCGATACGAGTAGCCATCTTCGCGCCTCTTCTCTAGTCACCACCATCTGTGTGAGATCGCATGGTTCTACTCTGTGCAACCGCTTGACGCGCGGGTCCTATCGTTTCCCTTTTGACTCGTGCGCACTTTACACGCCCACGAGCCAACGCCCCTCATGTTCCTCTCTCGGGTGCCTAGCTACGACCCTGGCCCATGCCTTTGCTAATCTTCCATATGCACAGGGTATCCTACAGCTTCATTTTCAGTTCAAAAAGGTACGCTGAAGTTACTTGTCTCACCTAACCTTAATCGACAATATACTGATGTACCGTGGTTAGATTTACTACCGGAAGTAGTGCTGGGCTCTGGACTGTTCATACGGTTACTCCAGGTTGTGCGATTAAACCAACGAACCTTACAACATGGCCGCACCAGCTATCAACGAAGGCTGGTTAGCGATGAATTAACATGAGTCATTATTTCATACACCCGCCAACCCTTTTATACAGGATTACAATTGTTCCATTATTTAAGGACCCGTGTTTATATTATACCGCAACTGTGTCGGAGGGTCGACCTGTTTAATCAGGACCTCTAGGAATACCTATTCGACGAATTGGTTTGCAACAACCGGCTGTTTGCGTGGCTAGCGGGCAAGCATATCGTCATGTCGCATTTCGCTCTGATGACCCAACATCTACAACAACGGCTTGCGTGCCTCTGATCGGAACACCGGTAGCGGTCACTTAGCAAAGTACATGGTACCGCATCTTTAACCCCAAAGACCTATTCGGTGTCCTGTAAGGCGCCTGCTTTTCTGCTTCGCCTTGGTCTTGTGACATGCTTCATTGAGGGTCGCTGGCTGTGAGTGACACGGACTTTTCACCCATCACCGATACAGCTTGCCATACCATTCTTCGTGCCTTATTAGCAAGGCTCTGGCTAGCGTCACGGGCGATCTGGCAGACCGCCTCGGTATGGACCACTAATCATGGCTCAACCAGTGATCCTGCAGGTGCAAGTTCTATTGAGCTTTATGAGTGGCCCCGTGGGTGTATTTGCGCAGAACAACTGTTATGCAAGGAAGCAATCAAGCAGGACTCCGCCATGTTTCAGAAAGCACAATACGATGGCTCTCCTCTGGGGACCAGACGCAGTCGAATCTATCTTCCCTCTTCCCGTGTGTCGTTGTGAAAACGCTCCTTGCATCGCGATGGTCCCGTTTAATCTTGGAGATGATATGTCGATCTGATCTGGGCAGTCCAGATGGCCGTATGCACAGTACCATGAACGATACCCCCCTCAATAACGTTGAAGCTGCTGTATCAGAACTCAGATGTAGGGCTAGCAGCTGGACTGCCTGATTGGTCCCATTTGGCGAAGTCTTGTCAGAGCTCTATTGGCATGCAAGCAACCGCAAGTGGAGCGGCATAGTGCCCTGGATTCCCGCTGCAGTGCTTGTAGCATCAAGGAACGGAATTGCGGCCCATGATGACCTGCATGAAAGGACTGAAGAGGGCAGGGAACGAATCTAGGCAGCTCACATATCTCCTACGCGCTCCATCACCTACACACTCCTGTCATCTCAGAGACCGTCTCCCGATTATACAATGGCCCTTGTAGACACGGTCGATACAATCGCTACTGCTGTTGCTGCTACTAACTGGGAAGCATCGACGACCGCTTCTTGACGACACACCTATAACTTGAGACTTAGACGTCCAAATTCTGCTCCATGCTTCAGGTCGCATCAGCGGAGCGGTGGGGCAGCTTCATTTTCAGGTTGCAGACCGTCTGTTACCCAGAGGGCAACAGCTTATGGTGTAGCCGTATGGAACACACACCCCTCTGCTAGAACTGAGAAACAATATCCCGACGTTGCGTGGAGGAGTAGGAGTGTGCGCGTAAGTTTGTGTATGTGTATCTTGTCTGTATGCTTGTTCTGGTCGACTTGTATGTGTATGTGCGATGGGATGCTGGTCTAAACTATTCCAACATTTGTGATACGGAGCCTACACACTGCGCAATGTCGTTTGCAACATGGCCAGAGAAGAGGAAAACACGCAGCACGCACCGTGGATGCACCCTGTTATCATGTACTCTGCCATGTACCTGCTGTCTGGGTACGTGGTACGTGTCGTCAAGTATATTCTTTACTGACTGAAAAAGCCCCGGACGGTGCACGCTGCTGACTGGAGTGGAAGTGGTAGATCCTATCGTGCCGTGTACACATACTTGGCTACTTACCTTTACTTCTCAAGGCTACTTTGCGCTCACACAACTAGAAAGAAGCCTTGCGTGCGCACACCATATCATACCATACCACAAGCACGCAACGCACTCGTTAAATTCGACTGGGGTTGTTCAAGCTTCCTTTCCATTTCCAACCAACACATGCGTTGGCAGCGGTTGGGTTAGCCGGGTACGGTACCTCTACCTTTTTTTCCCCCAGTCGGTTCACTTGTTCACTTTTCCACTTGTTCTCTTGTCCTTCTTCTACCACTTCCAGTTTCCAGCCTATGGGAGCTCGTCTTGGCGCATGCTAACCAATCCGCCTTCATCTTCTCCTGGTGCATCTAGGTGCATCTGTCTAGCAGCCGATCCCTGTCCACCACCTTTCCAGGCCCCCCTCCCCTCCCCCTGGTCGGGCAAGGGTCACTGTGGTGCTTCCCTTACTCACTCTTACTACTCGATACCTATTAGGGATCTCTCTCTGATCTCTATGAATACATACGTATTGTGATGAGTGGCCCTGTCGTTTAAGTACCCTTTGGCCCTTTGAGGACGAATTCGTACACCCTTGTCACTACCTACTGACCCCCAGCTTCCATACATATTCTTAATCTCAAAGGAACAGAACAGACGAGAGCACGGTCTTGCTCCAGCAACTTAGACCTGGCCCTATAATCTAAACTCTGACCTCGAGACGTTGAACAACATCCCATAAGGCCAAGCAACTCGCCGTCTAGAAGGAAGCATTAACCCGCCCTAACTTCTCCTCACTGTTACTTGACCATCCTTTTGTCAGTTGGGTTTTTTGTTCTATCTTGACTCTTGTTCATAATCACTCGAGTATCCCGACTCGCTGTGTGGTCTCAGGTGGCTGCATTGTCTTCAAGTCACTTGACGCCGACTGTTCTCGTACATAAGAATAACCCAAAGTACGACTAATACGCATCATCACTACTCCTCGACAACATTCTTAGCTGCCCCTGTTGCTGTGGTTCTTAATCGGCTTGTTATACGTTCACTTGGCCTCCTCTTTACTCTATTTCGGCGGCCCGTGATCTTGCTTGTTGCATCAGCATCTTGTTTCGCATTCTTCCCGCCCCAGAGAGCAAAAGCCTGGATCGCGTCACAACTGATACAGCGGTGTGCCATGGTTGTAGTCTACTCTGCGATGAACTCTGGCCTTTGCGACGGCATGCCCGTCAACTACACCTCATCTCCCACTTCGGACTCCACTGGCAATCCAAAGCGGCCTTGCACGACGCAATCACCGGACGGGGACCTCCCCCATCTAGACAGCTTTTACAATCCCCCACCGACACTGGACGCTACTGAAACCGTCCAACAGCAACAGCACCCGTCCCATATCCTTCCTACCCTCAACACCGCTGCGGCTGTTCAAACATACCCGCAAATCCACTCGGCCTCGTCTTCTACCCCTAGCATGTTAGCCACGCCACCCAATACCGCTGGTGTGGACCACGAAGAGTATACCTACCAGGGCTCGCCCGGTTCCTGTGGTGCAGCCCATGTGCCTGCTCTCTCCGCCAGGTCATCCGACACGAGCCCAAGAAGCTGGTCATCACCGGACCTGCAACAGCTCAACTACCCACCGGGTTTCTACCAAATCTCCAAGGGCCAGGACTTTCCACCTTACGGAGGACCACAGTCGGCTATTGCCACCGCAGAGGACTCGTTTTCTACGCAGCCGATGGAAACCTGTGCCTACTCGACCTCCAACTCCCCCCTCCCCGGCGACTACGGCAAGAATGACCCAAACGTGACCATGGGGCAGGAAGCACCAGGGATGACTCCAGACCATACGGACTCTGCCATGACTCCAGATTCACCGCTGCCCAAACATGAATACAGCTGCTCTTACCCGTACGAGGAAGATGGCGGTGGCGGTAGCGGTGACATGCCAAACCCTCATCACTCAGACCATAACGAGGTGCTTGCTGACGATGAGCTGGCGAAAGGCGACGAGTCCTACGCAAAGCTGATGGAGAGGGCCTTCAAATCCAGGCCAAACCTTGCCATGACATTACAGGAGTTATATCAGTGGTTTCGCGAGAACACCGAAAGGGGTCGGTCGGAGACCAAAGGTTGGCAAAACAGTGTCCGACACAATCTGAGCATGAATGGGGTAAGTCCAATAATTCAACCAGAGATGATTTATTTTTCATACGACTTATTTCCCTGTTTCCTCCTGTCCTTGCTCGTCCCAAGTTTACGTTGTGTTCATGACTAACCGACTGAAATCCCTGCAAATACACAGGCTTTCGAAAAGCGAGAGAGAAGGCCCTCCCTAGGAGGTTCTATAACAGCCTCCGGGGAACCTAAGAGGTCCAACGAGTGGGTGTTGACGGAGCAAGCAGCGATGCACGGGGTGCAGAGCACGACACGCTTTCGCAAGGGCAACTCGAGCGGCCGGCGAGCGCCTTCTCGCTCACGCCAGCAACAGGGCGGCAGCTCGGCGCGAGCAGTGTGTGGGCGCAAAGGCGGGCTGACGGCCAGCAAAACCAAGGCGGCGAACAACCGCGCCCTTCTGAAGCGTCAAAGCATGGGCGTCATCCCTCAACAACATCATTACCATAGCGCCAGGGGCAGCAGCTCATATCATGACCAGCAACGCCACCGGAGCCTCGCCTTTTACCAATCGCGACTACAACATGATTACTTGCACAGTGGCCGCCATCACCTGTCCGAGGCGGATTATGCGCGTTCTATACCGCATCACGACGGGTCGGAATCTGCCGAGAGCAGCAGCCTCCTACAGTACACGAGCCACCATCCTATAGCTTCGCCCATGGCGACGGGTCTCGGAAGCGCGCAGGGGTACTACCAACCTCAACCCTACCTGGCGAGCCAAGCCACGCAGCAGCCGTACGCCCATCATGAATCTTACTCTCATCACCACCGCCACCACCAACAGCAACAGCAACATGCCCAACCTTACCAACACCAAAGACCAGAAATCCAGTTCAAAGTGGAGCATGCGACGAGCGTCTACGAACCCCCGAGGACGTCTTCGCCATCGTCAGCAGCCATCCACGGCGTGTACGCCAGCGTCTTCACCAACGAGCTTGGGGAGGGTACGCCAGAGAATCCGGTGCGCCCCACCACTCTGCCCTACAGAACCAGCAGCACTGGGTGGGCGGAGAGCGCCCAGTCATAATACGCGAACCAGGGTTCTTGGTGGGCGGAGGGGTGGTAATGTGGTTTAGTTGGGTAACCCCCGTACATGCTATAGAAGTGGTGGAAGGTAGAAAGGCAGGCAGGCAGGCAGGCAGGGGTGGTAGTAGTAGTGGTAGTGGTGGTGGTGTGACATGAAAAAGGAAATGGGAAACCACCCACTCGTCGTTCGCTCACGACGAAAACCCCCACCCTTCCTTCTGCGGCCGGTGCTGGGTATGCCAGATGAGTTGCTCTGGTTGGTCGTACGGCAGCTGCCAGGGATGACAGGCTGGGTGTTGGGGCGGCTACAGTAATAACCTAGTACATCGATTTTCCCTCTTCTTGCACTGCCTATCTCTTTTTTTCTGGCTTCGTTTCATCTACATAGTCCTTTCACGAGCCCAAGTAGTAGGCGTTGGTCACAAGCATTTTGAATCTTTGGGAGGGGCCCCGAGAAGGGCAATTACAAAAAGGAATGGCATCGGCATTGGCATAGTCTTTTACTAGAAAGCGTCGACACCAGCATCATCATGGCCACATAGCGGAGAGGGTCACATACATGTTTTCTTCAATCTTCAATTTGGGACCTCCAGGCAGGCCCTGTCAGTCTATTTCTCGGTCCTGGAAAAAGAAACGAAAAAGAAGAAGAAAAAAGAGACCGCGCCGGGTCTTGCATTAGCACGCATGTCCTGAGCAACATGTCCGGGCGGGAAGCACAGAAGAAAGCAGGAATAGTACGATTTCCTGGGAGATTTCAGAGAAAGATAGACGATAGAGACGAGGCAGTCGCGAGGAGGGTCAGAATAACGTCGACAAGGACAAGGGTGCTTAGCTTGGAGAGAAGTCTTGGCTCTGGTCGATCTATCCACTTTCATACCTCGATGCCTCTCGCCCAATTCAGCCAACCAACAACATGCCGCTACAAGAGTACTTTCGTCTCGAGTACCTACCCTGAGATTGGCCTGCCTCCCTCTACTCTCCTCCCCTCCCCTCTCTCCCTCTATGCCCCCCCATCTCTAAAGAGAAAACGCCCGGCCCTCCGCTCCGCTTCAATTGACAGGACGACGCCACTCGTCAGCTTCCGCGACGTCTCCTGAAGCCGGCCTACCCTGGATGGGGAGAAGAAGGAATCTGTGTTGGAGACTGGAGGTTGGAGGTTGGAGGTTGGAGGTTGGAGGTTGGTTGTCGGTTGTCGGTTGTCGGTTGTCGGGTGGAAGGGAGGGAATGCAATGCAGATGAACCCTACCCAGGTGGATTCGGAAGTCTATCTTAATTCCCACTGAATAAGGTCCCTCCCCTCCCTGCTCTCCGTACAGACTACATACAGGCTGCAGTAGCAGCATTGGAGAGGCTCGATTCACATTCGCTGGGTGGGAGGACGCGGGGCAACTGGACGGGGAAGAGATCCCGGCCCACCCCCGCTGCAACGCCGTTAGTAGCGCCCCCCTGGCCGCCCCCCCTCTCCTCCCCCCTCTCCTCCCCCCTCTCCTCCCCCCTCCCCTTCCACCCCCAGGCCAAGCACAAATCATACTGTCGGCCTGCCCAGGAGCCTGCTGCTATCACTTGTCATCTTTCGTCGAATCTCGGATGGTGCGACTCTCCCAAATCGCCCGCCAAAGTCTTGTCCTGCAAACGGTGCCCACGCAAACCAGCTAATTGGGACACGGCCTGGGCGAGGGTGTTTGGACATGATACCATATCATGGCATTGCTACATTACATACCAGATAACACCCAAATCTGGGTCGTATTGGGTATGCAGGATTGCCGGCCGCTGTGGAAATGACGCGACCTACAACGACTCGATTGCCGCTTTTGTATTCTCCGAGCGGTCGTTGCTATGGATGATACTCTCTTGCTTCCTTCTGTTCTCTTATTAACCCCCTCCTTCATATTCCTATACCCTCCTTCACCATGTCGCGGCTTGCCTCATATGCCGATATGCGAAAACCAAAACCCACAGCATCATCGCCGTTTACTTGCGTTTAGGTCTAAATCGGCCGCCCAATCATTCTTCATTCCGAGCTCTTCGTTTGCATGATCTTTTCTCATTTTTCTTCCTCTTCTTTCCATCGCCCCCACGTCCCGTAAGCACCCATTTAGACACAAGAAGAGTGACGGGACAGTCGTCCCCGCTGTCTCTGTCCCGTCGCTGTAATAGCAATATGCAACTAGAGATACCCAATCATGATGGGAGGCCACTCGCTTGAATTTTCCTTATGTTGTTTGTTCTTGCTTCTTCTCCTTCCTCTTTCTAGGTAGCTGCGATTTGGTTTATCCTTTTATTTCATTCCATTCCTACTGTAGAACGAATTCTTGCCGTTCCCCTGTTTCGCTTTGGGATTTTAGTTGTTCTTGAATTTTCTACGGTTATGAAAGGAAAAGCAGGCTATGAAAAAGAGGAGCTAAGACATGAGTTAGAGAATGTGTCACGTTTAGGAGGGGTCACGGTCACGGTCACGGTCATCGAGCATGGGCATTGGACATGGCAGCAACGGGGTTTTCTCAGTCCGACAAGACACGCAGAGAAGAATTGAGAGGGAGGGGGTCACGCGAACAAGCGAGTGAACGGGCGATGGATGTCCCGAATTCATGACGGGTGGGTGTCGGAACCAACTCGCGACTTTCGTCTCGGGCCGGGGGGCACAGCGACTGGAAGCGGGTAATGATTTCCATGAGGCAAATCAGACAGGCGGGCAGGCAGGATAACCATGCAGCATGGCATACTTGTGGTGTCCCAGGCTGACGACTTTTCTGGTTTGGTACGGTAGCACTCATTCAATGGCCTTATGTAGCTCTCTCTCCGTGTCTCTCTCTGTATGTAGAAATCCGCTCGCGCGCTCGGAATAGGATTTTGTTGATGTCTCCTCGTTACTTGGCGGCTTGCTGTTTACTTTTTTTCTGTGCTGCGTTGCCGGTTGGTGAAGCTGGCATTCTGCAGCAAGCTGTGGTGTACGTACTGTACTGCAGTCTTGGTTTTTACTTTTTGCATGGGGTAAGTTGCGCAATACTTTCTTGTTCTCCTTTTTCCTTTTTCTTCTTCCTTTGTTTAACCCCCATACAGAAGCCATGGCTTTTCCCGCCCTCTCTTCGGCTGCTGGCAGGCCCGATAGCCGCGACAGCTTACCCCGGACCATGGGCCGAAAAGGGTGACTGCCAGACTGCCTGCGTGTCTTGCTCTGATAGCCCTGAACAGTGCCCTAACCTACTGCCTGCCGACTTTATCTTTATTGGCCGGGTGTTTCGTAACCCCCAAGTACCGGATCCTTCGGCACAGGACAGGGCAAAACAGAACAAGGCAGAGAGAGAGCAGGGGTACTTGATTGGCGTCCCGAATACTCGGGGCGACCCCAGCAGCTTGGCGTTTCTTTTTCGGTTCCCTTTCCAAGTCCAAGTCGTCCCGTCCGTGCGTCTTCGGCACCATCCTGCCATCCAAGCACCTCTAGACCTCACGGAGACATTTCTTCTCTCTGTCGCCTGTCACTAATGGTACACCATCCGAAGAATAGACCTGCTTATGCGCCGTAAATCATTGAGCCAAGCCCCATGTTCAACTCTTCATGATAAAAAAAAAAAAAGAAAAGAAAAAAAAAAAAGCAGGGGATCTTGTGTGTAAAAAAGACCATTCCTAAAGTATGTACTGTAAGCACCTTGTGGCATGTGATATGTTGGATCTGGGAAAACGAGGTCTGATACCCCCCTAACCCCCTACTTTGCCTCAATGTCTTTCTTGTGCGATGCACTTGAACAGTGACAGGGCAGAGCGTAGTACCAGCAAGGTATGTACCTATTCGCGCTGATGATTGCTCGTCAGTACGACGGCCCCCAGGAGGGCCAAGAGGGGGAAATCAGCAAGGAGCAAGGGCTATAACCCTTCTTCGGCCGGGTCTTGAACCCAGCTGCCGATAACCCGACAATAGCGATGGCCGAATCACGGATGGGGAAGTCGTGTCGCTCTTCCTCTTTAGCTGGGCTAGAATCAAGACTAAGTAGGCAAGGGAAAGACTCGACAGCTGCAACATTCATGCTTTCTTCCATTTTGCTGTTATAAACAAAACACAACCATTCTTCTGGTCCCATCCCATCCTCGCCCTCCTTTGCCAAAACGAGATAGAGAAGCGGATGTGCTCTGGATGCAATTCCTAGCCTCCTTTAGTCTGAGACATGAGCGACTATCCCATGCGGTGATGCCGAACACCGCAGATGAATGGACGAAGAAAAAGGGGAATACCCGCCATCATACACGTGTTCGTTATCCCTAGACCCAGCCTTGTGCTTTGGTTTGGTCTCTCTCTTCTGCTCCTCATCCCTTGGATTGCCTACAAGACTAGAAATCTATGATGGATCGCCCTGTTGTATCATCTAGAGGGAAAGGTGAAACGTCTCTCCAGGTGTTGTCTAGCCGTGGTGGGAAGGTGATATACAAGATCGGCCCAGATTGCTCACCTTTGCTCTCTTTCCGATGGGCAGCAGTAGCAGCTTGCTCCCGACCGACAGAGTAACCTGGGGGCTAGCCCAGATGTAGGCAGGTCAAGGTGGTGGGAGGCGAAAAATAGCTACGATGGCTTGACGATGTATACCGACCGCGACTGGGGGGATCTGCATTTCTGGGACATGCATCCATCCTGCTCTCCGATATTCCCGCTCCCGATCAGAAAATGGGTTCTGATGGCTGCAATGGGGGCCTCGAGAGCGCCACACATGGGCGGCTATCCAGCAAGCGGAGTGAGAGTGAGAGAGATGGGATATAGTCCATGGTGGCTTGCAGTGGCTGATAAAGCTGCGCTCTATTTTCTTTGTATAAGGTCTTCCGAGGCCGTCATGCGCTTCATGCACTTAGGTTCCTGTCGCCTTGAAGGCAGCACATGATACTAATTATAATCATGTGCATCGATTGGGTTATGTCTGTGGTCGACGCAGTCGAGGCGGGAGCTCATGGGTGTACAGGGTAGGCTACAGACAGGGTAGGCTTCCCATTGGCAGCGCCGGCACACTGACAGATGTCATCTGCGCCTCTATCAGCTGCAGTCGTCACTAAATACGACCTGAGGCTTACCTATTGACCGCTATGAGAAAAGGACATTTACCGGTTATCTGGTCAGGGTGGCTTGGTAGGCGCCCAACAATGCTTTTGATTCACACCCTCACTCTCTCTGTTTCGCGTTCATGATGAACCGCCCACTGCAACCTCAGCCCAACAGCTCGACAGCTCGACCCAGAGACTCGGGAACCGCCAAGGTGACTGACTGTGCCATGGTCATCGGAACGCTCTCTGCTTATGGCCAGTCATGTAGGATCAATAATGCTACTTGACCGTACCTAACTTAGATGGTATCTACCTTTTCTATCATATCATACGATGCCAAGCAAGGGCGTACCATATTCTGTTATTCTGTGCCCAGACGTGTGTACCCGGACGGACCTCGTTGGGATGTCGCTTTCGGCGGCAATTAAATCTCCACCCCCCCCTCAGTCTCAACGAATGCGTGCGGTGCTGCTATAAACATAAACAGTACTGTAAACGCTTCACCGTGGTAGTTAGATGTGATGCGTACCTGCCGAGTACACTTTTGGACATTGATGGCACTTCAAAGGTCAGGTACGTAGCAAGTCCGACCTCCATAGGATATTTATCTCTATTGCGCAATCTAGATACGACTCACGGATCGATGTTTCGAAGCGGGATGCCGCAAAAGATACAAAACCTGGTCTTCGGAACTGCAGTCTGAGTAGCCTCATGTCTATCATGTCTACCTATGGCCTATGTCGCTTCGTCTGATGCGCAAGCAAACTCGGCGGCTAATCTGAAAACTCGGCTAGGCCTGCATACCTACGGCCTGGCTACAGGCAGACGGACAGACGGACAGGCAGACAGGCAGTCAGACGGGAAAATGGAATGCCATTTCGTATCTTTATCTGCGACTGGTGGACGCAACAACATATAGAAAACATACGATACGGCAAAGTGACCAACCGTTTTCTCACTCCTTTCCTTTGCTGATCAGCCTCCTCCTTTGAAACCGGGGAGTGTCAAGGACCCCGGCATCATCGCCGAGGCCGCGTGTGGCTGGAAATCATTTGTACATCCCTACCTTTCTTTCTGCCCCCCCTCCCTGCCTGCCTGCCTGCCTGTCTGCCACCTTCCGGGGATACAATTGATTGACACAGCGTAGGAACCCTTCCATGTTACAAGGGGGGCTCCTGCCTGTCCGTCTGGGGTTATGTTTCTATGTCCTTCCTCTCAGCTCCTCTCTTGTTTCTTCTTCTTTTGTCCTATCTACTTGCCCCAAAATTTAAAGCATAATGCAGACACCTATGCAAGGCTAAATAAAACCTTACCTGCTAACGCTCCCGTGTATACGACATGCACAAGTGCGAATCGATGGCGTCGTCGGAAGCTGGGGTGGCTGCGGGGAAAGGCGATATTGATCGTTGCATCCTCACTTCTCTTTGGCCCAGGAAGCTCATGTGGCTGTCCCATAGTCGCCCTCATCGAGCGTCGGGCTTACCTTCACCAATCAGGTGATACGGCGACAGCGTCCATCCCACCCCGGCCGCCAATCCTACAATTCCTACCTGCTAGATGGCCCGCCCCCGGTCCCCAAATCGCGGTCCCGACTTTCCGTAGTATTCTGTAGCTGAGACGTGGAAGGGGTGATGGGCTTGAGGGAGGCGTGTGCTTTCTTGATATCAGCCTGCTAGCCGTCATGTTGATGCTGGTGGCTCGGCCCGAAGAGAGTGTCGAATCATATTGAAGGAGGGAAATTGTAGACGGCACCGCAAAGCTGTCGGCTTCTCCATCCCCTTGGCCGCCTCCATGTCTTCGGAGTATGTATAGCTGCTCTACTGGTGGCTGGAAGTGCTCATCTACAGTCAACCGAGTTTGGCCAAGGCCAAAGAAGGGGTCGGATTTCTCTGCGACAGCAACCAGAGATTTGGTGGGGTTGCCCACATACGAAAAGTCTCGTTCGGGCCTCAGGAGCCTGGGAGCCGGTGGTCCATGACCTTTCCGGATCTGCTGATTTATTCGGCATGCCGATTAGAATGAACCTTCCCTCTACGGTAGGTGATGAGGCAGGTCGGCTTGGTAGGCAGACTAAGTGCTGATTTAATCTCGCTCTCTATCCCTTCCTCCGTTGAACAAGCCTCAGTTACTATAATTAGGCTCAAAATCACAGGGCCAGGGGGCGACATACAAGGTTGTCTCATCAGGGAAAGGCTGCTGCTGCCCAGGTCGCTGCTACTAGGCCGCTGCTACGGTCAAGAGAAGGGCTGCCGCGGCAGGCAAGCCTCTAGGTATACCCATGACGATGAATTAGGTGTCACCCCAGTCATGCATGTATCTGAACCGGATGGCCTACTTGACTTGACTAAGTATGTGGGCTTGCTTTTTCCTCGTCTTCTTTCATCGTAGTTTCGCTGCTGTTTCCGACTTATATGACTATTGATTGGACACGGGATTGCACACTATTTGCGGTGCTCACTAATACGAGGTAGAGGCGCTATGTGTGGCATCGAATCTGGCATCTGGCATTGCCGCGGTGGTGGGGGGAGCTATGTACGTGACGGTGGTAGTGTGTTTACTATAGGAAAGAACTTGTCTCCTCAGTTTGACAAGAACAAGAAGTTCCCGAACTGGACTGAACTGGGTTGTACTGGACTGGGGAGGACTTGCAACCTAACAGCAAGCCACCAGTCAAACGCCAAAACCCTGCGCCACCCAGGCGCCGCCGACCGACCGCACGGTCGAGATACCACATAGGCAGTGAACAAATATCTAGAGGCTGAAAGTGTTGAGTGAAATAAGCACAGGGTATCCATCTATCTCAATAGTCGAAAAGCCACATTGGTTTCATCCAAGGCGAACCTCGTATCACCAACAAGAAACCAGATGTTGGCACCCACGTGGATTGCCGCGTGGTATGGCATTCGTACTACGCCGATTCAGCTTCTTTAGTACACTTAGCTGCGTTTGTTCTTGCCCAAAGAGAAGAAGAAGAAGGAAACAGACGACGCCATCTTCGTCATTCACCCCCGTATCCTCCACTCATTTTCCTAGGAGATGCACAGTACTTCTGTAGTATGGGTATATAGTCTAAGCACGGTTACTTGATTGCATTTCTGCAACTATCTGTTAATGAATGAGGAGGTGGCAGTGACGATCGGTATGTATATGTATAGTATGTATCTACGTATGTATGAGTACGCAGGCCATTCGTTGGATCTGCAAACGGCTAATCAAATGAAGATGATGATGTCGATGACAAGAGCGAGAAAGAAAGACAGAGAGAGGATGTAGCACTAACGCATGTGACCTCATTGCGTGTCAAATCAGGGTGACAGGCAGGCAGGTAACAAGGAAGTAAAGGAAATGGGAGAGGGTGTGGTGCTGCAGAGAACAATGGAATATCCCGACTGGGTCGTGGCAGGTAGACAAGTATGTCGTGACCGTTAATCCTTCGAAGGCTGTATGCGACGAGCCGATCATCTAGATGCATAGCACAGGACAGGTTACCTGCCATCCCACCGCCCCTTCCTTAAGACATACAGTGAGTGGGCGAGGAATGCTGCTGTGTCCCCCCGAGATAGCCCAGCATTCAGTCAACCATAACACGGCTTCAGATGGGGTGGGGAAAGGAAAGGGGGGGGGGGGGGGTGGGGGGTTGAAGGAAGAGATAGTAAGCCGAACGCGCCCCTTGATTACAATGACTTCAGGCAACGACTGATATTGAACCAAAAACAATATACTAACCCCCATTGGCACTAGTTGCATTATGTTAACCCATAATGAAAGTATAACCTTTT